>BPLR01005597.1:0-10843 GCA_021605095.1 Caerostris extrusa | reverse complement strand
CTTTCATATTTCACCTCTTTTTGTTTTTGAAAGAAGTTTCTTGTTTCTCTTCCAGTTTTCCAAAACTTTTGAAACAAAGATTATTTTGAGAAGTTACATTCAATCATCAGTGTTAACAACTTATTTTGTTTTTTTTTATTAACATTTATTTAAATGCAACATGGTAACTCTGCAATCTGTTATGTCGTAGTAAACTTTCTAAATGGAGAATTTAGATGTGATTTTTAAAGTTAAGTGAAATTTCTGGTATCATTGGAATATAAAAAAATTACAATTACATTATTTATTTGTAACTGAAAAATGTTATGAATATCTTTGATAATGTAACACTTTGAAGTCAATTGATAAGTAGATCCGGCTGAAATTTCTTGAATCAAATTCGCTTTTTTTTTTATCAGCTTTACTACTATAATTATAAATACATATAAATTTTATTTATTTTTTTACTGAAGGCTAACAAAAATAATATTATTTAATGATAAATGTTTGAAATGAATAATATTTGATGATAAATGTTTGAAACAGTTTTCATGCAGTCCTGTAATATTCCACCCTTTAAGATCATTCACAATTATTTTGAAGATAGGATATATTCTTTAAAAATATCTATAATTTTCCATTTATATCTTCATGAAAAACATTTATAATTGAAAATAATTATCTATGATTACGTTAAGCAGTTTCTGAATATTAAATTCACGAACCCTAACTGTGAATAATAATTTCCTGTGTTTTTCATAAAAAATAGAAAAAGTAATGTTTATAGTGACAAAAAAAATCAAAAATCAATGTCTATAATAATAATAATAATTTGATCAGTAAGCTAGACCATAGCATACTGCAAATCGAACATAATGCAAATTAATATCATCAAAACAATTTATCAAATGAAAAATCAAGTATCATATTTTTTTTCAGTTTGCTTAAATCGTGAGTAACTGTTTTTATCACACAGCATTTGAGAAAGAATTTATTATTGAAACATTTAATTTGATCTGTCCAGTTACAGCTAGCAAAACGAAACGATTTCAGTTTTATCCGCTTAACAGCGTCAATTGCAGTCTCTGCTTTCAGAAAAGCGGGGTGGATAAACATTTCAAAAAGCATTTCGTGAAGGTTCATTTTTTATTTTACTTACTTAATTAAAACAAAAAGAAGAACTTTCCTCGTGTGTTCTTTCCAATTATAATATTAGACCAATTAAAAGCTAAATAAAAAAAAAACTATGTTGGTGGTATTTGAACGAAATGTCCCATACTAAACATCAAACCTAATGTCATTTGTTTAACATGAAGTAATTATTTATCTAATTCCAGTGCTAATAATACTAATTATGATAAAAAGCCCGTGAATTAAGTTTAATGCCTAGTATTAAATATTAATAATTACATACCACTGCAACACTGTTCTGTTTTGCACTGAGGATTATTGTTTTCTCTGCTAATTACAGACTAAGATAAAAAGAAATTTAAATAATAGATGTATCTTGATACTCATAAAAAATATAATACTGAATAATTCTGGTAAATGATTCTTTATATCCATCGCCTTTAGAAATTTCTTTTTGACCCTTAGTCACATTATTTTTAAATATTAATAGTATTGTTAATTGCTAAATGTATATCCAGGTTAGGTTTTAAAATCTTTTTACAGAAAATTTTTTATAATATAATTAAAATTCCACATATATTCTTAATTCATTTTTTTTAATTAATGTATATCAAATATAGTATAATAATTATTTATTCAATAAATATTACTGCAAAATATAACAATTTCCACTGGCGGCCTGATGGCCAATTGGCTAACGCTCTGACCGGTGGTACCACAGACTTCAGGTTCGAATCCTAGCGGTGGCATGGATTTGTTGGTGTTTCGAAATCACCGTTAAACTGTAGATCCCTATCTAATCAGTATAAATTGTGCTTAAATGACCATAGAGCAACAGGCCAAACTGCCTTAGTTGAAGGACATTGCCAATTCAGTTAATGTGTTAGAAAATGAAGTTTGATCCACACTCTTGGTGTATGCTAATATCATTGTTTCGAACAAATGAGTTGACAAATAGTGAATAGTTGTATCGATTATCTTGTTGAAGAATAAAATCTCCAATTACCTTGTTCAAATGATCAACCCTTCCAGGGCAAAGCGGTGTGTGGTCGAATGTCATTTGGGTTACTTGTAGTATCAAGAGTGTCGTTGGGATTGTTTTATACTTCTCACAGCTGTCAACTACTTCGCAAAAAAAGAAATGAACTCAGAAATAAACTTCCAGTTTACTTTACTTGCTATACCACCTTGCTATAATTCAGCTTCAAAGCATTGGCGGAAAAAAAAAAAAAATTAAAATTCCATCTCCAATAATGTCCCCTATTGAATGATTCATTCCATCGTTAATGTATTAGGCAAAGAAACGCACTAACATCTGCATCTGATTTAGGCAATAGAAGGATGAATTTGTATGCAAAAAAAAAGGTTAAGAACATTTATACCCCTTCTGAGGCTATTACTCCGCTGTAATACCTGATCTCAATTGGCTAGCCATTTGGCCTTTGACACCGCAGATTCAGATTCAAATCTTACAGTGGCATGGATATTTTGAATGATTCAGAATACCCGTTAATTCCGATCTTTAGCCTAAAGTGTTGTTACTGTAGAGCGGCAAAACCAAATCTCTACATTATCTTGGATATAGCATTGATCCACAAAAATACCACTGCTCATTCTAAAGCTGCCAACAAGTTTAATAAATTAGAGATGAATAAGAGGATACTAATATGAATTAGTAATTAAATTAGAGATGAGACTACTGAGATAAAAATGAAAAAAATAACAAATATCACTTAATTTTTTTAATCACCCTGATAAATTATAATATAAAAATACATAATAAGATAGATATAAAAGAATCTACCTTCAATATTACACCTGAAATATTTCTCATCTCTTAGCAAATGGCACTAAAGCCATTCAAGCCATGAAATACTTTGATTCAGGCCCCAACAACATCCAGGCCCCGATTCAGGCAATAAAATGAATTAATATAATGCAAAAATGTTAAGTAGTTATTTATACCCCTTCTGAAGCTATTTCTCTTCTACATTGAGGTCTGATGGCAATTGGCTAGATCTCTGGCCTTTGGTACGACAGGCTTCAGGTTCGAATCTTAGCGTGGAATGGATTTTTTAGTGGTTCAGAATACCACGGTGTGTCCGATCAACTGTAGGTCTCCAATCTAATTAGCCTAAAATTTAAAAAAAATAGAAAATACTATAGAGCGACATACAAACCAAATATTTTAAATCTATCTTTATCTATATCATTGATCCACAAGAAATAACACTGTTCATTCTAAAGCTGTCAACAAGTTTTGCCAATGACTAAACTTAGAGATGAATAAGACAATTATAGAGTACTTAAGTTAGAGATGATTAGTAGATGTATTTTAAGTGATGATTGGAAAAAAAATAACGAACAACTATTATGATATAAAAATTATATTTTATATTATATAATAGTTTAAAAAGAATTTGACATTTTTTAAACTACTCTGAAATAAATTATAATATAAAAAATACCTAATAAAAATAGATATAAAAAAAATCTTACCTTCAATATTACAACTGAAATATTTCTTATCTCTTCACAAACAGTCCTAAAAGCATCAAGTCATCAAATACTCTCTGACTTTCCTCAGTCAAAACAAACAAAGGAAAAAAGGTTGAACTTAAAAGGAAATGATCAAACTAAAGCTGCGGGTGTTTTCGTGTTTTCTTTCCGTCTGATTCCTCTTTTATCTTTGTTTCCTCTTTTCGCCTGATCCGAAAATGGGCGAAAGAGCTGAACCTGAAAGCTCGAAAAATACCTCGAGAGCATCGAGTAAAAGACACGGCATTGCATTCAAATTTCCTGAGAAAAATCTGTAGCTCAATTACAGGCCATGAAGCAGCCATTTAAAAATCCAACAAGCAAGTTAGATGGGACAGTGGTAATCTTTTACTTTTCAAAGAAGGGGCCGTGCAAAAAGTGAGTTTCTTCAAATGTCAGGTATTTTGTATGCATAAGAAGTAAAGTTTTATTTGTTTGACTGATATTCCATAGCAAATTTATGCAGTAGTTGTAATAGAAAAAATGAGAAATTGTTGTTTTATAACAATATTTGCAAAATGCCCTTCGGACACAATTTTTATTTTGAATGTTATATTTGTAAATGCATTTTTATTTTTTAAAAAACAATGTTAGAGTTTTTTACAAATGTCAGGTACATTGTATGCATAAAAGTAAAACTTTTCGTTATTTAAAGAAAAATGAGAAATTATTGTTTTAGAACAATATTTGTAAATACATTTTTATTTACAAAAAAGAATGTTAGGAGTTTCTATAAATATCAGGGTATATTGCATGCATAAGAAGTAAAATTTTATTTATTTAACTAATATTCCACGGAAAATTTATTATGTGCGATATAGATAAAATGAGAAATGATTGTTTTAGAATAAAACTTGTAAAAAATTTTTTTTTCCAAAATAATATTAGTTTACTTACAAATAATTGTTTGGCTTTCGTGATATATTGGCTAAAATTAGACTATCTGAAATAAAAACATGTGGTTTGAAAACCAATTGAAAAAATTGAAAATTAAAATTGTTCATAATATCATTATACTGGATTTTAGGACTATAATCTGTATTCTGGAAAAGTCCCCCATATCATTTAAAGAAGGGTTGAATTTTTTTTTTTAAGGGCTGTTGATTACAGATGTTAGGCAGTTGAAGACAACACTTATTTGTCCAGTAATCCTAATGACTTGGAGAAGTCTTTGTTATTTACAAAGCAGAATAAGAAAACAGATTAAGAATTTCAGTAATAATTTTTTTTTTATTATTTTAAATAAAATGGGGAAAAGGTTATCAAACTGGCCATAATGCAATTAAAGATTTGATACCATAGATGAAATCCTTTTATTCAAATGTAGGAATTATTTTGCATTCTTTTGAATAACTGAGCCTACAAGAAATATGGTTTAACAAATATCTACTTGTAACACTAACTGATTTGATATATCACTAAATCACCATTGTTTTTTAATATGTCATGTGATACATTAATCAAATTTTACCAAGGGAATATATATATATATACACTAAGTGGTTGTTTTGTTTCAAACTATCTGTTTTACTTATAAATTTATGAAATTAATACAGTTGAAAACTCCTTATGCGAATGACGATCATTTTTAAATTAATTTTTAGTACAAATATTAATCGTATCTATCAACAAAATACATAGCCATCGCCAGATACAATTTGTTAATTGGATGACATTTTTTATATTAGTAATAAAATGTGTTTATGTTATGTTACACATAGTCAAATCTATTCTCCTTTCTTATGTTTTTTTATCTCTATCATAGTCATAGTTACTGTTAGTATGCGAGTGAACAAGGTAAAACTTACCAATTAAAGTAAAGTGCCTTGAAATTGAGTGAATCAGTGATAACTGAGATGGAATATCTTGCATCTGTCAGTTGATTGCCTGATGGCAGTTCTTCAAATTTTTTCAATAAGAAATAAAAACGTTATGCAAATATTTCTTGGAAGTCATTTTTATAAGGAATAATTTTCTTTAAAATATGATGTAGCTGTAATGAATCTGTATAGATTGGTATATACATGAGTTAAAATAATTTAAATAATGTATTTTTTTTCTTATTATTCTAATACCAAATAAATTTACAATGCCAAAATTGCCTAATGTAAATATTACATCTGAAGATACTTGCTATATCTACAAATATTCATCAAATAACACCAACTCATCATACAATTTTTGATTTCTGTAACTGAAATCAACTGAAAATAATTTTGAATTTGGAAAGAAATGAACAAATTAAATTACCATCAAGTTAGAGAAATTTCATATTTTGAATGTCTATTTCTATTTAAATTTTAATAAATTTACCTAAACCTTCAATATTATGTCAAATGTCTTTTCTACTCAAAATATAATTTTTTTCCAAAATATTTATTGAAAAATTATTTAATGCTTAATTCAACATATTTTTGTAATATTTTAGAAGATATTATAAATTAAAAAAAATTAAAAACATTTTTTAGTTTATTTTTCAGCTTTAAAACTGTGTAATGTATTCTATGATATGCTACATTCTAAAAGAGACATATCAAAGCTTAATTTTTTTAAACTTGCTGTTTTAAGTATATTATTTTTATGAACACTAATATAAAAAGTTGGCAAAGAGAAAAATATAGAAAAACATTTCATTTCTAAAAAAAAAAAAAATGTTATTAAAAATGTTAGATTAAAGTTTACAAATATTAAAATTAATAACTTTTTTTTTCCTTTCCAATCTTAGAATATGTGAACATTTCCCATTTTATTCTTTATTGTTCTTTCACTTATAAAAATAAGTCCATATGCAACGCCACCTGTATGCCATCATCAATTTATTCCGGAAAGCCTAAAGCTTCCACAGCGCTTCATTAGGAATAGTTGATCCTGGTGTACCCTAGGGGATCCAAGGTACTAGTTCAGCAGTTCCTGAGTAACATGTTGTTATCAAGGGACAATTTTAACGTGAGATGATTCAGCTCAACTCTAATGCGAGAACAGCAAGAGTTTTTGAAAAGAATAACAACGGTAAATAACGCTGTGTTCCGAACAACTATTTGTCTTTTTCGAAAACAGGAAAAATAATAAGTACAAGAAAAATACATTGTCAATCTTTTTTTATTATTTGTTTCCTTTATTTAGTAAAGAAATGTGGAGGTTTTAAAAGAAAATGAATAATGATATTTATGGAGTGAAAGTCTTTATTTTTGTTGCTGTTTTTAGTTGGTTAGTGTGTTTTTTTATTTCATTTTTTATACTCTGTTAAAATTCTCAGAGCTTTCATGAAATTGTGTATAAATAGTATTTCTTTAACAAGCTTAAAATTCCAATAAAAGTCATGAATAGGCACTTAAGGAGATAAAAATAATGCATCTTTTGTATTCCTGAAATTTATTATTGAGGTAAAGATTCTGGATTTTATGGAAGAATGTTTTAGAAATAATGCTCATTTTGAAGATTTATTAAACTTCCTTTTTTTTTTTAATACATATATATTTTGATTTGAATCTTTTTTTCAGAAACTTAATTCTTTCTTATTTTAATACAAAATAAATCATTTATTTATGTATAATTTATTAGTTTTATTAATTTTCAAATTTTAAGTAATAATTTAGATTTAGTTTAGATATAAAAGGAAAAAAAATAAAAAAGACGATAAAGATTTGTGTTTAAATACTGAAAATATAATAATTCAAAATTAAAAACATTATATACATAATGTTATTAATTAAACATTAAATTTAAAACATTTTTGTTGTTATAACAAATATAAATTTTTAGAAAATACTTTTCAATTTCTTTGAATTTTCTTTCATTTATGTTCATAAATTTTTCAAAAATTTTCAAATTATCGTTTTTTAGGCCTTATTTATTCAAAGAAAAAACAAAAATATGTGCTATAATTTCTTTACAAAAATAATAATAACACCTCATTAATTATGGTACTTTAGAAAAAAATGAAGAAAAACTTTCGTAATTAAGATTTTTTTCAGTAAATAAAGAAAATACATTTCATATAACAAATTAAGTGTGCAATAAATAAGACAATGTTGCAAAGTACAATGCATGCTGAAAAGCATGCATTGTACTAATGCTTAAATTGTCTTATTGGCTCTCATTGGCTTTTAGCTACTTTAAATGTTTTTAAAAGTATACACTGATAAATATAATAAAATAAAACATATATGATACATAACATAATGCGTAATTATTCACATTTAACTTTAACAACATTTAATTTAAATATTCGAAATATTTTAAACAGCATACAAATATTTCGAGTATTTTAAATATCAGAATATTTTTAATTTAGCATAATTTATATAAAAGGAGTAAACAATAGTTTTGTAGTAATAAAATTTATCTAGCTTTTTAAATGAGTAACTAATACGACTAACAGCAACAAAATATACTCTTCTATAAATTGTAATTTAAAATCAAGCAATTCGTCATTCAATACTATTGAATAGATTTTGTTTCCTTTATAAAAGACATATCTCTAATTACAAAAACATATATCAAATTCCTTTTTTTTTTAATAAAAATTCTTTCATAACATCCAAGACAAATGTTATATAAAACAACACATGAAGAAAATTCTAAAATTATAAAATTATTTCAAAACTACTGTTTTTCAAAAAAGAAATGATAAGCTTAAGGCAATGCTTTGATTTTTTATTTTGCATATATTATTTTATACTTTAATCAAGTATCAAAACGTAAATGAATCTTTATATTCAGCAATATTAAAAACAATTGATTTTTCTCTGTATTTTTTTTAATTATAAATTATGTAACGTATAAAAATTTATTTTGTTTTATATCTTGGCATCAGTAATAATCTATTCAGTTATTACATATCAATTTCAGTCGGCTTAGAAATTGATAAACATCACATAAATACAAGAATTCAAAATTTTCAAAAATTTAATTTGCTTATCAAGTTTAACTTTGGATTTCCTCATTAAATAATATATCAATATGAATTTTAAAAAGTATTTAACATAAAAATCAAAACAAATTGTAATGGAAATACATTTTTTAAATAAAAATATTCTCAAATACAAATATTTATGACTACATATTTAAAATACGCATTTCATAATTTTTCCTAACACTTTTCACTTTTGGTACTAATTTCCAGAAAAAGTCAACATTCCTTTTAGCAGCAAAACGTCAAATGTTTCTTTTAAATTAATTTATCACCAATTTGAAATGAATTCTAATGTATATTGGTAAATTTATTTTTAAATTTTTGCTAATAGTAGTTCCATTGTACATATAGAGTATACATTAATTAATTAATTTATTATTATTATCAATTAATTATTAATTAATTAATAATAACATAAAATATTTAATTAATTATATTATTAGTCTCATATTTATATTATTATTGGTTAATTATTTAATCTCATTTACATTCTAATAACATTTAGATTGATAATTATATCTTTGAAAAGAAATTTTTCATTTGAATTCCAAATACATTCCCCATTAATTTATTTATTAAATAATATTTAATAATATTAATTAATATTTATTGATATATTTCAAAATAGAAACTATAGAGAATACAGAAATGCATATTTAAATAAGTTGTAATGAAATTTTAACACATAAATGCAATTAATGCATTAATTGAATTTAATAATTTCAGAGATATTTTGACAGATAGATTAAGAATATGGAAAACATGCATTTATTTTCAAACAGAATTATTCTATATTCTTGAAGTATACTCTACGTATACTACATATATTTGATTTTATAAATGAATTTCTCGCAAATGTAGGCTTTCCTTTTTACCAATTATAATTTAAGAAAAAAACAAGTTATAATGAAATGTTAAATTTAATTTTAAATTTCTTGAACATATTGAACTGCAAAGTTTTCTAATATTCTTAAGAAAAAGAAAAGCAGCTCCCAAAGAATATTTAAAATATTCCATTTACAATTAGAACCTTGGTGATGATGTTGGAATTTCAAACGGATCGGTCAATTCCATTTAAAAAAAAAAAATGTTTTGGGCCTCAGAAGCGTCAAATCTCGATTGGTACCGAAAACATTGAATTTTTGGAAAAACATCGTCATGTTGAAGTGTGTGAAACAATGCTTTCTGACTAACAGGACAAGTTGAAATGCATCATAACTGGAGATGAAACATGGATTTATGCTTATGACCCGGAAACAACCGATCAATCGAGCGAATATTGTGACAAAGGTGAAGCAAAAACCGAAAAGAGCTCACTAAAGTCACTCAAAGTCATGTTGACTGATTTCTTCGATTACCGTGGAGTGGTGCATTATGAATTCCTTCCGCCGCCAAACTGTCAACAAGGAAAATTATTTGAGTGTTATGCATCGTTTGCGTGAAGCTATTCGCGAAAAAGAAACCAAATTTATGGAAAGACAACTCTTGGTTTTTTTTCATCATGATAATGCGCCAGCTCACACTGTATTGATTATTCGTGACTTTTCACCAAAAATGAAACCCATATCAGTTCCACAACCACCGTATTCACCTTTGCTTATTTAGCACCGTGCTACTTCTGGCTATTCCCTAAACTCAAAAGACCCTCTATGGGACAACGTTTTGAGTCGGTTGAAGATTCAACGTGAATCGACACACACTTTGAAGGTCATCCCAGCCAATGACTTTTTTTAGTATGCATTGAGGGTTGCAAAAAAAGTTGGCAATAGTGCATTGTGTCCAGAGGAGATTACTTTGAAGGCGATGAAATAAATTTAGAAAATAAATAAAAGCTTTTGAATAAAATAGAAATTGGTGTTACTTTTGGACACATCAGTTTACATTGTTATCAAGATGAAAACATAGAATACGTTACAAATAATTTCTCTTTAGGGCCACAATAAGGATTGATAATTTTAATACAATAAAAAAATATATATTGCCTTAAAATATGAAAAATTATAAACTAAACCAAAATGATAATTATTTCCAAATCATAATTAAACAATAAAAAACAATAATTTAATAAATAAATTACTATACCATGATCCTCCTATTTTTTTTTTTCAAATTCAATAAAAACTTCAATTATAATTAAAATATTATTGAAAATTATAAAATCATTTTTAAATATCAAAATTATGTTTAAATAATTCATTTTAATAATATTTTTTAAAAATTTTAAAATAATTTTTAAATGTCAAGATTATGTTTAAATAATGCATTGTAATAATATTTTTA
>BPLR01005596.1:0-40486 GCA_021605095.1 Caerostris extrusa | reverse complement strand
GAGCCATACGTACTCATGATTGAAGGCAATATTGGCGACTTCCTCGGAGGTACAGTATTCTAGATTTCAACCAAGAACTTTATTTAAATAAGAGTGGAATGGAAAAAGTGCTAAATATTAAAAAATGTGTTCATCACTTTTTATTAAATGCTTTTATAATTTGAAAACATCTTATTTTAGCATTAGATTTTTTAGGTGCATGGTAAAACTTTTTTTGTTACTTCTATCATTTTTATCACGGTGTATATTTCTAAAAGTATGGTAAAGTCAAACTAGCTGCAAACCTGACCTTTAGAAAATAAAGTACTGTCGTAGTAGATCCTTGCAGAATGCCCGAAAACTCATTGTAACAAAAAGTAAATCTGTTTTATTATCATTTTATGATGGTTTGTACTTAAAGAAGTATATGAAAAATTGAGCTGCTTGGACATTTAAATGCTGACATTTTTGTAATTTTTAAACTACTTATTTGGAAACTTGTGTTTTTGTGGTTGATATTTAAAAAAAAAAATTCCTTTATTACTTTCTTTGTCATATTTACCAGGGGTTGAGCAAAACTTCAGCAAAGATCTAATTTTGAAGCAAAATTGTAGAAAGACAGTCTCATTTATAACTACAATGAACACGCAATTATGTAGAAAAAGTGATTCGCAGGAAATTATTAGGAACCAGAGAAGGAGAGGTTTTGCCAAACGATTTCAAATTTGTTTTCCATTGTAGTCCTGTAGTGAGGATTCCGAAGAAAATAAATTAATAGTACATCAGTAACGTTAGATGTACTTTAACGTACTATATAATGGAAGCAGTTTCTGTTGTGATGGAGCACCCGTAGGTAGAAGTCTGACTTTGGCTCCGTGACGCTCTTTACAGTCATAGTAGACCGGGACCTACAGCTTAAAGTGGATTACGAACCACTACAAACATCCATGGCACCGCCGGGAATTCGAACCCGAAACCTGTGGCACCGAGCGCCAGACACTCGGCCATTCAGGTCCCCAAATGTGTGAATGCCAACGACACGCGGTGTTCCCAGGTGGTGACCCAACCAAATACTGACCGCGCCCAATGATGTTTGAGTTCGGTGATCTAACGAGAATCGGTATATTCAGCATAGTATGGTCACTAGCATATAAAGCATATATCAAAGTTTGTCCCATTGAATCATCATATATATATATATATATATATATGGTGATTCAATGTGGACAAACTTTGGATATGTTTGATGACTTTGGCATGCATGCTTACTAAAACAAACATTTTTTTGTGTAGGACTAGAGGGTCAAAAGTGACGCGTTAGATCACTAACACAAAAAAATGAGGCATGAAAAGAAAGTAGTAAGATCCGAAGACTTCTGCAAAATGTAGTCAAAAATCAAGTGCATATCAAAGTTCAATAAAAAGTCATGAGTGTTTGGTTCTTAATTTTAAAAACATAAAATTTAAGGATTAAAGAAATAAAAGAGTTGTGGTTCAGCAGCGAGAGGCGACAGGAGATCGAAACGCACTTACGTCTAACAGCCTACAAAATTTTCAAAGCATCTGCAGTCAGAGTTAAAAAAAAGCAAATCATTAAAATTATTTTGGATACTATATTGCGGTTTGGTTCGATTTGTCGCTCTACTGTCATTTTGGGCACACTGCAGGCTAATTAGGCCGGGTACTACAGTTTAATGGAGATATTCCGAACCGCCAACAAGCATCCATGCCCCCATCAGAATTCGAACCTGAAGCCTGTAGGCCAGAGGGCCTGTGGGCCAATTGGCCTTGGAAAAGCACTTTTGATGCATTGATGCTAAACTCTTTAGTCATTGAATTCTGATGGGTCTGAATGTAGCTAGACCAGTATTGATACTTTCAACATTTCGCTTTTAACAAAACATTGGAAATCCAGCTAGGTGAATGGAAAAAAAAAAAACCCCCATTAAGTATTGGATCTAGGCTGTGTTGTTGTTTCTTATCCCACTTGGCTGGCCAAGCCCACGAGCCCAAACGTACTCATGATTGAAGCGGAAGGAAGCAGCTTCTGTTGTGAGGGATCACCCGTAGGTAGAAGTCTGACTTCTGCTCCGTGACGCTCTTACAGTCATAGGAGACCGGGACCTACGGCTTAAAGTGGATTCCGAACCACTACAAACATCCATGGCACCACCGGGACTCGAACCCGAAACTTGTGGCACCGAGCGCCAGACACTCGGCCATTCAGGTCCCAAATGTGTGATTGCCAACGGCACGCGGTGTTCCCAGGTGGTCACCCACCCAAGTACTGACCGCGTCCAATGATGCTTGACTTCGGTGATCTAACGAGAACCGGTATATTCAGCATGGTATGTCCATTGGCAATATTGGATAGAGGCTGTTAAGTGGATGATCAAACAGTTCCAACAGAAGTATTTGTTAAAAAATAAGTAGTCCCAAAAAATTTAAAATCATTTAGACAGCTAAGTCTTTTGTACAATAGCTAAGCAATCTTTTAATGCAATAGTCTATTAACTTCTACAGCAATTTGTGTAAGGAAATCTAACCTTCTCTTTTCACATGTTGAGGGGGGTGAGGGTATTATTTAAGATATTATAAATCATTGTCACAAGAATATCGATAGTTTTTGACGAGAGATTTCTGGCATTGACATGAAAATTGAATATGTAATAATGTTACGGAATTTTTTTTTTTTTAATTTACGTAAATTACGTACATTAGCTAAAATTAGATAACAAAATGTAATAATGGATCTACATTCAAAACTTTATTTCACCTATAGTAGTTGTTTTTGTAAACGGAGAGTCTTGGAATTTTAAAAAGAATTAATAATTGTTAACATGGGCCTGAATGGTGGAGTGGCTAGTGCTCTGGCGCTCGGTACCACAGGTTTCGGGTTCGAGTCCCGGCGGTGCCATGGTTGTTTGTAGTGGTTCGAAATCCACTTTAAACTGTAGGTCTCGGTCTTAATAGAAGCGTTGCGGGGGGCATTGTTACTCCGCGTCCGTATCTTAAAGTTACACGCGCCCCCCTGGGTAATGCAAATTGAGTAACGTCTGTGCAGCGCTTACCTTAAGGTATCCAAGACCAGGCTGTCTAAGTGCCAGCTGCATTGGAACAAAAAAAAACAAAATAATTGTAATATAAGTTTATTTTTCAAAAAAAAAAAAATTTAAAAATTCATCAGTTTAAAAAATTAAAATTGAAGTTGTACATGTTTTTTTTTTTGAAAAGGGATTATCGTTATATTATAAAAACGACAATTTATTTAATAATTAGTCATTTAATTGGCAACTATTTATTTTTTTTTTTTTAGTTTGAATTCTAATTAGTTTCTAACCTAGCTTTTAGGTTTAATTTTAGTTTGAATTAAATGTTTAGTTATTTACTTATTTTACCAATTTTAAATATTTAAAAAGTAGCGCCATCTAAGTAAGTATGCTTAAAAACGTTTAAACTAAAATTTAATTTTATAAATTTAACGTATATCAAAAAGATTTTCTCCTCTTCAAATATTTTTCTTTGCACTTATAATTTTAATATTTTTAATTTTTAACTTTTTAGTCATAAATACATTTTATTTTTTTTTGCATTTTTAAAAAGTAATTATTTAATAAACTTACTTATTAAAAAAATTTAATCTGTACTTATTTAACTTAATCTGTATAAAACTACAAAAAAATTAAATTAAATTAAATTAACAAAAATAATAAATAAATTAAAATAATAATAAGTAAAATAATAGTAAACTAAAATAAAATCAGATCATTTTTAAACTAAAAATTAAATTAACAAAACTAATTAAATAAATTAATAATAAACTAAAATAAAATCAGATCTCTTTTGTAAACTAAAAATTAAATTAAATTAAATAAAATCAGATCTTACTATAATAAAATCAGATTTTACTTAATTACTAAAAATAAAATCAGATCTTACTAATTACTAAAATAAAATCAGATCTTTTTTAAAATTAAAAATTAAATTAAACTAAATTAACAAAAATAAGAAAAGAAAACAATAATAAACTAAAATAAAATCAGATCTTTTTTAAACTACAAATTGAATTAAATTAAATTAACAAAAATAACAAAATAAAATAATAATAAACTAAAATAAAATCAGAAATTTTTTTTTTTCAACTAAAAATTAAATTCAAATTAATTGATGAAGTGTGTAATTGAACTTAATATTGGAGTTATAATTGATGTATAAGGAAAAATATAATAAACTGAAAATTAAATTAACAAAAATAATAAAATAAATTGATAAACTAAAATAAAATCATATCATTTTTTAAATTAAAAATTAAAAATAAATTAAATAAAATCAGATCTTTTTTAAACTACAAATTAAATTAAGTTAACAAAAATAATAAACTAAAATAAATTCAGATCTTTTTTTTTTTCAACTAAAAATTAAATTTAAATTAATTGATGATGTGTGTCATTGAACTTAATATTGGAGTTATAATTGATATATAAGGAAAATATATTAAACTAAAAATGAAATTAAATTAACAAAAATAATAAAATAGAATAATAATAAACTAAAATAAAAACAAGATATTTTTCTTCACATTAAAAATTAAATTCAAATTAATTGATGATGTGTGTAATTGAACTTAGTATTGGTTATAATTGATGCATAAAGAAAAAAAAAAATATATAAAAGTAAAAAATGAAGTCTCTTTAGCCATTTTTGGAATTCTTTGCAGAGCTTAAGTACATGTTTAATCCCGATAGACTAAAAAAAAAAAAAGGGCGAAAAAGTTTGTTTATAATCTCGTCAGATAACGGGAGGGAATCTTTGGGGATGTCATAGGATGAGGCTTAAAAGTTCAACAGTTTGCTTTTAATACATACAGGCGATTGTGGCTCTAGTTGGTCTCCGTGGTTCCCATAGGAATCTTTAACTATTAACTGCCATCTTTAACTTCAACTTTTCAGCTACAAAAGCTTCGACACTGGTTGCATTAGAAATCATTTACTGACAGTCATTAACAAAATGGTGTTCAAAGTAAGTTGAAATTTTGCTATCGATCTCTATTTTTTTTTTTATGTGAAATTCTAAGTTCCAAAAAAATATTAATCTTTTAGATTTGATATCATAATGACTGACATAGTTTATCTTTAATTTCAAAGTTAGCGACTTTTTTTGAACGACGTCGACGATTTGTAGGTTGACGGAGTTCCTTTTTTGCTGGGTAACCGTTAACTCCTTCTTTGCATATGAAGGGAAGTTACTTTAGCTTTAAGCCCATTGCATTAAAAATAAACACTTAATCTAGAGATAATAATATATGAAGAAGAGAAGTTTTTTTTCTTTTCACTAAAAAGTATTTAATAATTTATAATTTAATAATTAAAATAATATTTAAAAAGAGGATTTCGAAGAATTACAAAATGAACGTAGTTTGAAAGAGAATTTAAAAATAAAAATACTTTCAATAGGTTAATCTAATTCAAAAAGGAGTACAATTAAAAAATAACAAAAACGTTTCAGAGCAGTTAAACTTTTTTTTAAAAAAAAAAATTCCAATCGTTTTTGAATGGCATTTTTATTAAAGCTTGTTGATACGAAACTCAAGTTTCCGAAATACGGTGAAAAAGATAAAACTCCGTAAGTTTAACCTTGACCTAGACTTCCATTCTATAATCAACAACAACAACAAAAAATGACAGGATGTTTAGTTGAGTGAGTATACAGATATTTTTTTGTATAGATGAACATTTCCTTCTTTTTTTTTTTTTTTACCAATTGGGAAACTGAAAACTTTTAGCTTAGCTATATTAAATTCCAGTTATATCTGTTTATGTCCAGATTTAAGAATTGAATTTAGTGGGGGGGGTTTCCAAATCTAGATTTAATATGGTATTTAATCAAATCTTAATTATAATAAATATAATTTTAGTGAACTTAATTAATTTTAATTTATAAAATAATTGGTTTGGGAAATTCATAAAATTTAATTTTGAGATCCATATATTACATTAAAATTAACCCAAATTAAAACTTAAAATTTTTATCAAAAGATGTAAATTTAATATTTATTTGGCCATTTATTTTTTATTTCAAAAAGCATCTGTTTTAAATATATACTGTAGTAATAAAAAAAACAAATGTATCGGTATACTGTGGTAATAAAAAAAACAAATGTATCGGTATACTGTGGTAATAAAAAAAACAAATGTATCGGTATACTGTGGTAATAAAAAAACAAATGTATCGGTATACTGTGGTAATAAAAAAAACAAATGTATCGGTATACTGTGGTAATAAAAAAAAAAAATGTATCGGTATACTGTGGTAATAAAAAAAACAAATGTATCGGTATACTGTGGTAATAAAAAAAAACAAATGTATCGGTATACTGTGGTAATAAAAAAAAACAAATGTATCGGTATACTGTGGTAATAAAAAAAAACAAATGTATCGGTATACTGTGGTAATAAAAAAAAACAAATGTATCGGTATACTGTGGTAATAAAAAAAACAAATGTATCGGTATACTGTGGTAATAAAAAAAAAAAACAAATGTATCGGTATACTGTGGTAATAAAAAAACAAATGTATCGGTATACTGTGGTAATAAAAAAAAAAAACAAATGTATCGGTATACTGTGGTAATAAAAAAAACAAATGTATCGGTATACTGTGGTAATAAAAAAAAAACAAATGTATCGGTATACTGTGGTAATAAAAAAACAAATGTATCGGTATACTGTGGTAATAAAAAAACAAATGTATCGGTATACTGTGGTAATAAAAAAAAAAACAAATGTATCGGTATACTGTGGTAATAAAAAAACAAATGTATCGGTATACTGTGGTAATAAAAAAAAAACAAATGTAAATACTGTGGTAATAAAAAAAAAACAAATGTATCGGTATACTGTGGTAATAAAAAAAAAAAATGTATCGGTATACTGGGGTAATAAAAAAAACCAAATGTATCGGTATACTGTGGTAATAAAAAAACCAAATGTATCTGTATACTGTGGTAATAAAAAAAAAAAACAAATGTATCTGTATACTGTGGTAATAAAAAAAAACAAATGTATCGGTATACTGTGGTAATAAAAAAATAAATGTATCGGTATACTGTGGTAATAAAAAAATAAATGTATCGGTATACTGTAGGCGAATTTTTAAAATTTAAATATCGATGCATATTTATGATAAACGTACTAATAAAATTTAAATATCGATGCATATTTATGGTAAACGTACTAATAAAATTTAAATATCGATGCATATTTATGGTAAACGTACTAATAAAATTTAAATATCGATGCATATTTATGGTAAACGTACTAATAAAATAATTTGTATGACTGAAGGCAATTGAAAATGTTTACTTCGAGGATTCATTACGCATTATCTGACGTGGCAATAATATATATTCCTTTTTAAAACCGAGTTTAGCATTATCTACAATGTAATTGCTATTGCTATGCTCTAGTTGTTAAATAAGGCCTTAAAAAAGTGCAATCATATTTGAATCAACTTAAATTTGTAAATAAAAATTTCTTGGCATGAACGCTAAAAATAAAAATAGACTAACTACTTTGATTCTACTTTGGTAGGGCCAAACTTGAATATTAAAACACATTAAACTATTGTACCAGTGAAACGTAACTTATCAAGTAGTTCATTTTAATTACATTGTTTATATGTATAATGAAAAAAACATAATATATCAAATGCTCCAGTAACAAAGTACGTGAACAAGTTAAATGTCTCCTACTGACTTCAAAAAACTGTGCCACCATGTGTTATGGTATCAATTGATAAAATGTTATCGAATTATCTTTTGTTAGAGATGGGAAATCGGAGTGACAGTTGAGAGCCGAACATTTTTGAAGGAGTCGCGAGTCGGTTTAAAAATTCGACTCTTTTAGTGCTCTGGCGCTTGGTGCCACAGGATTCGGGTTCGAGTCCATTCGGTGCCATGGATGTCTGTAGTGGTTCGAATCCACTTTAAACCGTAGGTGTCGGTCTGATTTGAGAGGCTATCTGATTAGAGCGTTGTAGGGGTAGGCTACGGACGCGAGTAACACTATCTTCAAGCTACACGTGCTTCCTGGGTAGTGTTAAATGAGTAACAGAGGTGCAGCGCTGGCTTATGGCATAAACATTGACTGTCTCTGTATTGCCAGCTGCATTAGAACAACAGAATGAATAGTATTTAAATAAACTACTTGATGGAGTTACATTTAACTACTTTCTGCTCCAATGAAAAATTTTTTTATTCGTCTTAAACTATTCCATATTTTGGTACATGCTAATTTGGTGTATATAGGATAGGATATTTATAGGATAGGACTATAGGATGTTTTTTTTTGTAAGAAAATTTAGAGTATATGTATTTTAAATGAATGCAAATATTACACCTTAAAAATTGCGAAAAATGCTTATAAAGTAATTTGTTTTTTAAGATGTAAATGTTATTAAAAGTCATTGAATTTATTTCATAAATACCTCTAAGCCCATTAGTCGGATCATAAAATTACAGGAAAAAATGGGAGTTTGGGGTCAGTATAAAAAAAAAGTCCGACTTGATTCGGAAGTCAAGAGTCAGAATTTTTTGATAAATTTTCTACTACTTTTTATAAAATTTTTATCAGTTTCTCTCAGAATATTGAAGATAAGGTAAAAGCTTTTATTAGGTGCCTGATTAGCAATATTTATCGCTCTGGCGCTTGGGGCCACAGGCTTCTTATTCGAATCCCGGCGGTGGCATGGATGTTTGTGAGTGATTCGGAATCCAATGTAAACAGTAGGTCCCGGTCTATTATGACTGTAGATATTCGAGCGTAGTGCTGAAAGCCCTACCCGTAAAGAAAACAACATCTTCTGTCTCAAATTCTGCCAGTAGGCAGACGACCCAGACCCACGACGGGCTGTTGCGATAATGAAGAAAAAGATCAGCAGTGTTATTAAAGATGAAATTTATACCGATTGATCCAAAATGTCGACATCCCCATGCATTTACAAATAAGTGTTTTAACAAAAATTGGTGCACATATTTGTATTACAGGTAAACCTATAATTCATTTCGTATTTTACAGATAATGCCACTTATTCAACTTGCAGCATTACTATTAATTCAGCTAACGTTGTGTATAATAAAAGGCATAATTTTTTTCCTTGCTGTGTCTATCGATAAAGAAATCTCAATTGAATTTTAAAAAAGAGGAAGAAAGTCTTATCGTGAAAAAAATTATTGGAAAAATTGTAGCCTGCGCTGAGCATTGTGTTTGAATAGAAATTCACAAAGCGAAATAAACTAAAAAAAAATATTTGAAATTTAATGAAATCTGGAGAAATTGTTGCTGAAAGGACGGGTATCAAAATGGTTGAACTAAAGTGGAATTGCAAAACTTTTTAGGAAACGCTTATCCTAATCTCCAAGAAAATTGAAACGATCTTCCGATCAATTTGGTCAATGGATGCATTGTAAAAATTCATCCAAAATTGGTCAATCGGATGCATTGTTGCGGATCAGTATGAAAGTTGTTCATGAATTAAAAGAAATTGAAATTATTAACACTTTTGCTGCCGATCACATGAGGGTGGGTTGATAGTTATGCCCCCCCTTCCCAAAAGACTTACTTTTCATAATGAATAGTTTTTGCATACCGTATTTTGACGTCCGTTAGCTTTTTTCTCCCTAGCGCGCATGCTCATAGGAAATTGCGCATGCGTATCTGTAATAATGTTTCCTATGAGCATGCGCGCTACTGAGAAAAAGCTAACGGACGTCCAAAATACGGTATGCAAAACCTCTAATATAATTGAAAAGCGGTAATAAAAAAGATTACTATCATATCTATCATAAGTAATATTTAAACATTTCCTAAATGCCCCATTACGCAATGGAATGTGACGTGTAAAAATGAAACAAAATGGTAGAAAGCATTATTTTTGTATTATACTTTATCACTAATAAATATTTAATATAAATTATTATATAGTGATTAAAATAATATAAATATTGCAAGTTTATAAATTACTTCCCTTCTACAACATGTCGGTTGCTTAATTTAGCAATTTCATGCACTAACCTATATGACAAAGTCCAACTGTGCAATTTATTACGTATAATTAACATAAATAATTACAATATTAATACTGGTAGATATTTCTAATCAGAGAGCATATTTTATTCAGATAACACTTTGGTTTTCTATCGCAACAATTTCTCCTGGCAAAGAAAAGGAACAGAAGTTCTGGACAGTGTCCTATCCTTCTTGACTATTTTAAGAGAACTAACTATACGAGACAAAATTAAGTTATCATATGCTAGTCAATTATTATCTAACACCAAAGGAAATGCCTGGAAGACAATTGCAGATGAATGGAAAAAATTGAGTGGGAAAATTCTCAAAGAGGCTGCTGCCAATTTTAGATTAAGAACTGGACACGACTGCTTGGCCAAACGTCTGGCTAAAATAGGAATTGTGATCTCTGATATGTATTTTATGCAAGATAGAAAATGAATAAGGCCCATCTATTTGTTTGCTGGACTTTACTCTAACTGTGTCTGGGACTGGACTCTATCTTATAGTATTACAATAGAATAGTGTTGTGTGTACTCTTTACCGGAGGGCCAGAGAAAACATGTTCTGATAACACGAACTTTTATTAGTGTGCTTCTAGCTTTTTAAATTTTTATCCTTGGAACATTTAACATGTTTTTAATTGTTTCTAAGGACTTTGGTCACTTTTATTAAGAAAATTTAATTCCGTAATTTGTATTTTCGATTTGATTATACACTTAGTCACAAAAAAAGTAAGTATGCAGAGTGTATGTGATGATGTCCTATGGGAAAAAAAAACAGACCTACAATATTAGTTTTCAAATTAACGATTTATTTCGATTACAGCAAAATCGAGCTTAATAACAAAATGAAAAGTAACTAAAAATACAAATATTTAATTAGCAAGATGAGCTTAACTTAAAATAGGATGTAATTTACATCATAAAAGTAAGTATGCAAACAAAAGCAAAGACATTAATATTGCAAATTTTACAATTTTTCAAAAAATTAGTAATTTGTTGGATAGCCTCTGGCCTTTATAACAGCTCTCAATCTAGATGGCACTGATTTTACTAAATTTTGAGTGACAGAAGATGGTATTTTCTGCCACTCCTCCAAAAGGGCCTTTTTTTAGATCATTCTTAGTTTTGATCTTTTGCTTTCTAACTTGGCGATCGAGATAATCCCACAAGTGTTCAATGGGATTAAGATCAGGTGACTGCGGTGGGGATTTTAGCTGCCATTTTTCGCACGTGATATAGCAGCCATTCCCGAACAACCCGAGCAGTATGTTTGGGATCATTATCTTGTTGGAAAGTAAAGGATCCATCGAGTCCCAATTTAGAAGCACTTTGGCTTAGATTATTCTTTAAAATACTCAAATAGCTATATTGATTCATTATTCCGTCGATTATAACTAAATTTCCCTACTCCAGTTGCTGCCATGCAACCCCAAACCATAATCGAACCACCACCGTGTTTTGCAGTTCCTCTCGTGTTCTTTGGTTCTAGAGCTACATTTGCTTTCCTCCAAATTTTTGGTGTCCATCTGACCCGTGGATGTTGAACTTACTTTCATCCGAAAAAATCGCGGAATTCAAAAATTTCTGTCCTGCTTTTCATTTTCTTTTGCAAAATCAATTCTCTTTTTGCGATTCACTTTGCTAACAAATGGGTTTTCTTCGCATATTTCGACCATGGTATCCTACCTTCCGTAACACACGGCGAATTGTTTCAGGATTGCATGACTTCGCAAAATTGTTTTTCACATCAGTTGCCAATTTTGGTGCGCTAATCGTCAGATTTTTTCACATTTCCAACAATAATTCGCCTTTCTCGATCCGTCGAAATGGGAGGTTGTCCTGTTCTTGGCTTGTTTAGAGTATTTCCCTCAGCCTGGAACTTTTCTGATTTTTTTTTGCACTGTTGCAGGACTTTTTGCCTATGATTTTTTAACGATTTGTCTTTGGGACTTGCTTTCCTTATAGAGCTTTTTATTATTGCCCCCTTTAGATTTTTTTGATAATTCTTTTCCACGTGGAGCCATTGGTGAATTGTTGATGTACTTAAAGCTCAAATTTACAAGCTTTGTAGCAGAACTTCTAAACTTATCACTGAAATACGAAAAATCACTCGAGAAATTTCATTCAGCCTATTTAAAAGTCAAAAATTCAGAGTGCATATATACTTTTGTGATTTAAATTTCTACTGGCAGTTAACAAAATTACTCTTAAAGTTTTTAAAAATATAATGATTTGGTTTATTTTTCATTACTTCATGACTTGAATCAGAAGCTATAAACAACACTCTCCAAAATAATATTTTTCTTATATTTATTTGAGAACTAGAGCTTTTTCACTTAAGCTATAAGTTGCATACTTACTTTTGTGACTAAGTGTAGGTTCTTTTTGTTTCTACGATAAGTAGCCAAATTTGTAGGGATTGAGTTCTAATATAGTCATAACAAAACATAATAATTTTGTGCGCGAAAAATCAGCATTCGAGTTGGAAAAATTTACTTATATATATTCCAATATATTCCATAATTTCTATTTTATTTTTAATATACCTAAGAAAACCAGTATATTCTATTAAGATTGTTAGTTTGTTAACTATTTTTTATGTAGCTGATATTATTCTACTGATTTAAATTGTTATTCCTAGAAAGAGATCTGTGGTCTTCGTGTTCCTAGCCAAAGAGATCTGTGGTCTTCGTGTTCCTAGCCAAAGAGATCTGTGGCGCAGAAGAGATTAATTTTATTGGTAGAAGGGGCCCAAGACCCTTATTTTACTGACCAAAGAGATCCACGGCCTTCATTTTATTAGCAAACAGAGTCCATGATATTCCTGTCAAAAGGATCTGGGAATTAAAATATGATTAAGGATTACTGATGCACAAAATATTAACATAATATACTGGTGGCAATCAAGTAGACATTTATTGAATACCTTTACATACAAGGATAAAAGAAATAATCAATAAAAAAAAATTTAAATTTCTAATTTAGGATCTAAAAATCATGTTAAGAAATCTGGTCCTGTGTTCACAGGCTTCTATCCTTGTTTTCGTGATGTTGTGCATGGTGACTGCTGAGCAACATGGGTATGTCCGAGCTTGCGGAAGAACCCTTTCTCAGCTGCTGAATTTTGTTTGCCAGGGACACTATCATGAGCCCACTTTAAATAAAAAAGGAATTCTGTTTCTTACTACATCGAAATAAGTGAGTACTATTACTTTTTTTGTCTGTATTCATTAAGAATCGTAAAAATATCCTATATTCTGCTGTATAACAAATGATGTTTAAATCGGAATAACTTTCTGTGATTGGTAATCTCATGCTAATAGCAACACAATGTTTTACATGTGAACTCTCCATCCACAACTTTGAATTTTTCGTCGAACTTGGCGAAATTCAAATCGTCTGTATAGTGTAGATATTAGCCAATTACTTTGCTTATTGACACCTTTTAAAAGTTTATTTTTTGTATATGCCCACTGTATTTTCAGTAGCACGTGGTTAACATTGCACAATAAAAAAAAATCTGTTACAAGTTTTTATATTTACTTCATAAAGTTGTATGCACAATGTAATATTTGTTACATTGGCTTAAAATCAGATATGCCATTTTTAAAATTTTTATTGTTGTTCAGTAGTATTTCTAATTATATGAAATTTAAACTTACATGAAATATCTATTTTTGAATAGTAAATAATTTTTTTTTAAATTGAATTTTCTTTACTCTTCCTAGAATGCATTTCTGAACATGTCGCGTGGGGAAAAAATGTGTAATTGTAAATACATGCCTAAATATTGAATGGCAAAAAAATTAAACGTATTTTAAGCATGAGGACGTATCCTTTTGAGGAAGAATCTTCTTTTTTTTTCTCTACAGGATCACGCAGTTCAAAATATTGAAAACTAAGACATTTAAACCTGCTATAACTATTAAACGTTTACGGTTATTGTAAAAGGACTTAGAGTAAATAATTAAAAGAATATCCAACGATTCTAAAAAAAACCAAATTTAACTTAATATCAGGTAAATAGTAATACTTCATGGTCAGTGACTGGGGATCTGGCAATCGGTGCCTCAGGGTCAGAGTCCTGGTGGTGCCATAAATGTTTGTGATGTCTTGAATCTAATATGACTGACTAATATGACCTGGTCTAATATGACTGTTATGCATAGGGCTGACAACCCTACCCCCGTAAAAAGATAACATCTCCTTTTTGGAATCTGCAGGTAGGCAGTCGACCATGGCCCATGATGGGGCTGTTCCGCCTATGAAGAAATAGTAATGCAAACATTAAGATGCATCTTTCCATTTTTCATAAAATGTTATGGCGAAAATGAATTTTGCAAAAAATGCTTTGTTCTGATGAACTAAGCTTGTGTATTTTATTTAATTAGTAATAAATATTATAAACGAGAGGAGCCGGAGCCTAGAATCAAGCATTTTTGAAGGAGTTGGGAATCAAAATTAGGGCCTGTATAAAAAAATTCGACTCCCGACTCTTTTATTTTTCAAAATTCTGAGAATTAATGTTAAAATTAACTATTAAGGCGGCAATTAAACTGAAACATTAAAGATAGTTATTATATGTATATGTCAAGCAAGCGGCGAGACTTTTTCAGCACAGAGACTTATAAAAAGCGATCTTAGATTTACGTTGAGTTTGTGGAAGTTTTTTTACTTTTTTTGAATAAGAAAAAAAAATAATAAGATTTAATACAAAACAAGTACAGCTTCTTTGTGCTTAAAATATACAGTTTTCTTTCGTTTGTCTTCAACTATTCTGTAATACCTCCCAGTAAAACCTGCATTGTACCTGTAAAATTCTGTACCTTCAATTAAACCTACAAAACTTATTAGACCTAGTGATACCTGTTTAATTTGAAACTGATTAGACCTAGTGATTGTAGACATAACATAATTAACCAGCTCTATTTTCACGCATTTCAGACAACAGCAGTATCATCCACGGACCAATAAGAGAGAAGAGGGGCGTGGTGGACGACTGCTGTCGCCAGTCTTGCAGTTTCACTGTTTTGAGATCCTACTGCGGGAATCGATAAACATTCCCCCCCCTGTTCCTGGTTGCTCATTGGTGCTTTCCTTGATACCTCCCAATCTAGTCATTTATGAAGTGTATATATTTCTATGATCAATGTGTTTTTAATGTGCTTTTTACATTTTATGAATAATAAATAAATCAGATAAAACTTATTTCAAAGGATTTTTCATCGAAATGGATATTTTTACATTTTTTTTATATGCACCCCCATTAAGTAATTTGTTTTTTAATAGTATAAAATATAAGGATAAGTAACACAGTATAAAAATTTTAAAAAAATGGAAAGATGATAAGCTATATTTACTATACGTTATATGATACGGGGGGAGTGGGGGCGTTGATGGCAGTGATTAGCTATCTGGCACTTGGTGCCACAGGTTTCGACTAGAGTCCCGGATGTGCTGTTGGTTTGGTTTGACGCTCTATGGACATTTTGTGCACACTTTAAGCTAATTAGACCGGGACCTACAGCTTAACGTGGATTCCGAACTATCAACAAACATCCATGCCACCGCCAGGATTCAAACTTGAAGCCTAATGTACCAACTGGTAGAGCGCTATCCAATTGGCTATCGGGCCTGCCTGACGTGCCAAGGATGCCTGTAGGGATTTGGAATCTACTTTAAACCGTAGTTCTCGTTCTAATTTGATTGTGGAGTGCTGGGAGTAGCTCCCTTAAACACCCCTTGTCACGAAATCTGCCAATAGGTAGACGGCCTTTTCCACCATGGGTTTGTTGCTTCAATGAAGAAGAAACGATACGGATTTCAAATATTCTGTCGGAATTCAAAATATTCTGTTCTAGTTTTGGAGTTTATACTCATATTTATTAAGAAAGAGAAGTGTTTTTCACTTATGGTATTAATAAATGTTTTTAGTGTATCATATTGCTATGCCTGTCATATGATAATTTGAATTTCAAAAGGCATATAATTACTATTACAAGCTTTTGATAAAAAAAGAGTATTATTTGAGGTTAAGGTTTGGTTTGTCGATCTACGATCATTTTGTGCACGCTTTAGACTAATTGGACCGGGACGTACTCTTTAATGTGGATTCCGAACCACTCGCAAACATGCATCCCACTGCGAACATGATTTGAACCTGAAGCCTGTGAAGTTAAGAAGCTGTAAGGATGTTATATAGGAAATTATTAACCCGTGAAATTATTTTTAAGGGGTTAAAATGCCTTTGATTTATAGCATATTTTTTTTTTTTCGTATAGGAATTAAAATGGGTCTATTAATAACTCAACAAATTTGATTTGCCTAACTGAATATTCAAATTACCATTCAGCTACTATTTTCGTTTATGTTAACATTGTGGTTATAATTTATTGCGAGTTCACTTTAAATTAATAGGAACGGATTTAACTGCCATCGATAAAGCTGCAGGTTCAGCAAATAATAATTGGTACAAAATGGACAAAGAGTTGACAATACTATATGGATTAGAAGACCAAACAAAGAAATTGGACACCTAATTAAAAATAGACATTGTGAGATACATCCAATCACAAAGAATCAGCTGGCTCGGTGTACATCACATAGATGAGGGACACAGCATTAAAAGGATATTGTTCAACAATAGCAAAAGAGGAAGACCAAGGGAAAGGTGGATGGATGGTGTCGAAGAGGACCTTAGACAACTGAAAATGATTAACTGGAAAAAATTGGCATCTTAGCGAGACAGATGGAGAGCTGTTGTGTTGGAGGCTCATCGCTGTAGTGCCAGTAATGAAGAAAACGATTTATTAAAAATAAACGTCCATCTACTTTAAGTTGATAACATTGTTCATGACGCCGTCGAGATTTTTTCCATCCGTACAGTGAACATCGATCTATTATTACTATAAGAAATTAAACGGCCCAATGGCCATACCATGCTGAATATACCGGTTCTCGTTAGATCACCGAAGTCAAGCATCATTGGGCGCGGTCAGTACTTGGGTGGGTGACCACCTGGGAACATCGCGTGCCGTTGGCATTCACACATTTGGGACCTGAATGGCCGAGTGTCTGGCGCTCGGTGCCACAGGTTTCGGGTTCGAATCCCGGCGGTGCCATGGATGTTTGTAGTGGTTCGGAATCCACTTTAAGCCGTAGGTCCCGATCTACTATGACTGTAAGAGCGTCACGGAGCCAAAGTTAGACTTCTACCTACGGGTGCTCCATCACAACAGAAGCTGCTTCCTTCCCCTTCAACCATGAGTACATATGGGCTCGTGTTCTTGGCCAGCCAAGTGGGATAAGAAACAACAAACAAACAAAACAGAAATTAATAAAATATTTGGGCCTGAATGGCCGAGTGTCTGGCGCTCTGTGCCACAGGTTTCGGTTCGAGTCCCGGCGGTGCCATGGATGTTTGTAGTGGTTCGGAATCAGCTTTAAACCGTAGGTCCCGGTCTCCTATGACTGCAAGAGCGTCACGGAGCAGAAGCCAGACTTCTACCTACGGGTGCTCCATCAGAACAGAAACTCCAGCCCTCTCCCTTCCATCCGTGAGGGACACGGCAACAACAACAATAAAATATTTGGACTCGAGGAAATATATGGTCTCAAAAAAATCTTCCACTTAAAATTATATTTATTCTATCATATTAATTGCATATTATACACAGGGTAACTCCTTACAAGAAATCGTGTTGTGAGAAATATTCTATACTTATAAATTCCCTTCCTTTAACTAAGCAAAGGTGAAAAAAAAAATATATCACTAAATTAGTTATTTTAAATATTAATTAGGTGATAGATTAGATCAATTCATTGATAATATCCTCAGAATAATATACTGAAATCTGTAAAAAAATATTATTAAAAACAATTCACATGAAATGTGATAAAAAAAATTATATCTATTCTACCTCATGGATATGTTAAATACATTATAATATATTATAATACATTAATATTTTGATTTTTATAAGAAAAAAGAAAGCAACCTTTAATTTCTATATTATCCCAGCTAAAACTATTAACGCTATTTAAAACAATTTTCATATATTTTTGAGAAATGTGAAATTTAGCTAGTCAGTAAAAAAAAAAAATTCCACGATCTTGCCCCTTTGAGCCAAATACACAAGAATTTCATGAATCCCTGATTAGACCATGTTCAGAACAGTGGTATCCCTAGAAGTTCTGGCAGTTTAAATAAATTGTAGCATTTTACTGAAATTAAATCTGAATAAAGTTTTTATTTTTTTTTTTTTATTTTTGATTACACCATAAAATAAATAACGTTTAACTGTGTATAAAATCATTGGGTTTAGCAGTTTTGTGGTTTTACTCAGCAAGCCATTTCTCTTATCATTTACCTCCAAAGGAACCATCAAGATAGAGGTATATGGAGGCCAACGCTGCCGAAATGCCTCAATAATGTCAAACTGTCTGTCACGTTGTCCGTTGTTTTGGGGCTCAGCAGCCAAACCAAATTTAGAAATTGTTCAAAGACTGGAAAATAAAGTTCTTCAAATGATTACAAATTCACCTTGGTACTTCAGAAATGAGGTTATTAAAACTCTCTTGACCTTCCTAACAGGGGGCTGAAATGTTCATAGGTTGACACATAGATGGTGCTACTAGTGTGAAATCCATATTTTTTAGTTAGCCCTAACCTTCAAAATACACGCGTATAAATTTGACAGCTGTTGCACTATTAGTATGTGAGTTATAGCATTTTAAATGAAGCAACTTTTGTGAGTTTGAAAAAAATGGATAAAACGGAATTTCGTGGGTTAATAAAGCATTGCTTTTTTGGCGAAAAAATACTATTGAAGCCAAGGCTTGGCTTGATAAACATTATTCGGACTTTGCACCAGGAAAATCAATCGTAGAGAAGCGGTTTGCTGAATTTAAACGAGGAGAAATGAGTACCGAGGACGATGCACGCAGTGGACGCCCCACAGAGGCTGTTACCGACGAAAACATCAAAAAAAGTCCACAAAATAATTTCTCATAACCGTAAAGTGAAGTTGTTCGAGATAGCTGAGACCCTAAAGATATCAAAGGAACGTGTTGGATATATCGCGAATGAATATTTGGATATGCGAAAGCTCTGTTCAAAGTGGGTGCCGCGTAGAGCTCACAATCGACCCAAAACGACAACCAATTGATGATTCTAAGCAGTTTTGGAGCTGTTCAATCGTAATAAACCCGAATTTTTGCGTGGATATGTGACAATGGATGAAACATGGCTCCCTCATTTCACACCGGAGTCTAATCGACAGTCAGCCGAGTGGACTGCACGTGATGAACACTACAAATGATATAACTCGCATACTAATTGTGCATCAGCTGTCAAATTTATACACGTGTCTTTTGAAGGTTATGACTAACTAAATATCATATGGATTTAATACTAATAGCGCCTTCTATGTGTCAGCCTATAACGTTTCAGCCCACCTGTTAGTATTAAGCAAATCATCTTTAATATGTCTAAAAAGTTTTATGTCTCTACCCCTCCAAATGACCCCTCCCAATTGATGATATTATTCTATTTGAAAATAGAAAGCGTCCTAGAACTGTTTTTAATATTCTCAGTTAGTATTCTCTTCCTTGTTTTTTTTTCTGAAGTATCACAGAGTCAACTCCGCATGCTGGCAGCTCATTAATCTTTTTCAACGTATTAATTTTAATTTCCTATTTCGCCTTTTGAATATATTCGTTTATATTCCTATTCTCCTTCTTTTTTAAATTTTTATATTAATATTAATGAAAAAGAAAAAAAATAAGACATAACAATTCAATGTTCAATGCTTTCAATAATCAAGGGCAATAAATGTTTGTCTGGTCCGCAGCCAAGAGCTTCATTCATCCTTCAATTGATCAGTTGAAATAAACAAAAATATGTTTCAAAAGAACACATTCCTCTATATCGCAAAAATGCAGCACTTTAATCTGATGAAAAGTTATCGTTTGAAATAAAAGTTGTTAACAAAATAAGGGTTCTATTCAATTAAAGAAAAGAAGGAATTTTTTTATCTACTATACTGCAGATAAAAGAATTAAATAAATGAAAAAGATTTTTGAATTATAGTTATTTGAAGAATTATAGTTTTTTTTTTTTATTTTGAGACATATAAGCACACATCTACATTCACACACACACACACACCCGGCAAACGCTGTTTTGCCATATACATTATTTCTATGAAATATTTTTTTAGTTAAATAAAAAAAAATAACTTACTATAAGTGTGTGGAAATGTGGTTATGATTGAAAGAGCAATGGAACGTTGCAGACAATGACGGCGTATAAAATGATAATACACTAACCATTTATTTATTTCATCCTTTATATTTTTTTAATTAATAAATATATTTTTAAATTACATTATATAATAGCTGTATATGCATCAAAAATAGTTATTGACATATTTACTACTAATTATGGCAATTAAAAAAATAATCAACATCAATCTCAAAGTGCAATGGAGTGTACGATATTTTTGGTTAGCCCGTCTTTAGCCAACACAAACAAACTGGAGGGTTTACCCACACGCGAACATGCCACGTATAGTTGTCCGTGGGAAAAACACGGTGTGCCCAAATCTAAGCCACAAACAGACATCGTTTGGCCGTGCGACTTATTGATTGTCATTGCGAATGCCAATCTAATTGGAAATGAATACGTTTGAATTCAATTGGCACTGTCTGTGGGAATCATAGGGATTCGTGGCAGCAATATATTTTTGCCTCGGTACTTGCCATTCAAAATGCTGCCTTCGATAACGTTTTTTATTAATTTTTTAATGACTAATCGTGTTCCATTGCACAGCCATGGTGGATTCAAATTAAGAATCAAAATAACCGGAGATCAACCTTTAATTGTAAATGATGCGTTGGCATGCCTGGCAAATCAATGAATTCAAAAATTCAATTGGATATTTTACAGCTTCATTGGCATCGCAGACTGTATCGATAGATTTGTATGACACCAAGTCTCCAGGCAACAACTGTTGTATCTTGAAATTTAAACCATTGACGTCCGCATTTTTGCTGCCAAAATTGCTCTTTCTGACAACCAATCAAGATTTTTTAATTGTGTGCATACTTCGGGAAATATGTGGTCGATGAGATTATTTTGCGAGTCGGTGATTGTGAAAGAAATCTGTCGGAAATTTTATGCATCCAGTAATTTTATGTATAGTAATTTTTCCATCGCCATTATCTAACAGTTGTTTTGAGAATGTTTCAACGGATGGATCTTGAAGCATTTGAACGCGCATGTTTACTTTTAGTTGTAATTTTTCAACATTACGCCACACTGACGATGATTTTAAGCAAGCGTTGACCATCTGCCTACGTTAAATGTGGAAGGACCGGAAGTGTTAGCCTGAAATCACCTGAAAGGAGTAACAGAGTGCCGCCAAATAATTTGTCGCTATAAAGTTTATGCTTTCGATAATCTTATTCTTTCGAATTGCAAATAACACTTACTTTACTGGAATCTCAGATTCGCCACGATAAAGTAAATTACAACACAATTACACCTGTAAGTTAAAAACGCAATAACAGCCATCTTTATTTTTTTTCAGAACAATAATAAAGTTGCCAATTTTGCTTAACTAAACATTAACACACGCTACACGTGTAAATATAATTTAATGCTACACGTGCAAAGAATATAACTTAACAAAACATTAACAACTTAAGACATTAACACGCGCTACACGTGCAAATATAACAATCTTTGTTCTCTTATTATTTGACTTACCTTTAACAATGATAAAACACGTATATTTATTTAACACTTAAATATTTCTCTTTTAAATTAAAACTATTTCCACAAAAACGTTGCGATAATAGGTATAAGGTAAAGCAACGGCCGTTGTTGGCGCGAGTTCACAACGCGCGTTGATTTATATAAGATCACTTAATTAATTAAAAGTAAAAAAATGAAGCCGATTAAAGACTTTAATTTTTGTTTAAACACACGTGCTGTAATGCGATGACTAAAAATTAAAAAAGACACTACATTGTTTTGCGAAAGAAATTTTTAAAAAATATTTAGGTGGACCCCCTTATCACTTAGGGGTTCAAAAAAATAGATTACGACCGATTCTCAGACCTACCAAATATGCACAAAAATTTTCATAAGAATCGGCAGTCCAAGCCGTTTCGGAGGAGTTTGGCAACAAACACTGTGACAAAGAATTTTATATATTAGATATAACGGCATAAAATACATGCATATTCAATGTTGAAAATATTTTAGGGGGAAGGAGGGATGCAAGCCTATGGTATTCACAACTGCCCCACGCAGCGAAATCTGTATATTTCTAAAATGAGAGTTGTGAGAAGAAGATTTGGTTTGTTGCTCTACGGTCATTTTATGCACATGGGCTAATTAATGTCCTGTAGGACCAAGACCTACAGTTTAACGTGGATTCTGAACCACTCACAAACATTCTCCACAGGATTCGAACATGAAGCACCAAAGGCCATGGCGCTAGCCAATTAGCCATCAGGCCTCTAAGCGTTGTGAGAGGAAAAGTTTGTTTTCATATTCCAACAAAGACTAATATGTGAGCAGAAATTATGCATGTGTCTTACGAAAATCGAGTGTGTAAATTTTGTGGATGTATTTTGTAGATATGGCTGTGCTTTCTTCGATACAATAAATTAAACATGAGATCTGATGGATTGTATGAAAGCTAATCACTTTTATTTCACTGGAGAGATTTCTGTGTTGTTTCATAGGTATTTGTGTGCATGATACTGCTTTCTCAATTTTATGAAAGCTGCTATATCTTATCGTTGAATCTACAACTCGTTAAAACATTCCCCGCTGGTGAGCATTAGGACTGATTAGGTTCAGTCTGCTGGCGGCATTGTTGTAGGTACTGTTTCAAAAATGTGGAGACTCCAAGGCCTTTGTGATGTTCAGTATCTTACCCTCGTTAGTGTGACTAATGAATGATTGATCTAATTAATGTTTGAGAAAAAATATTGAAGAAGACATTTCCTTTACACTCCCTCAGGGTACAACCTCTACATTCAAGTGCATAATGTGTACACCCCTATATTCAAGTGGATATTGGGTACATATATATAATCAAGGTGGATAATGGGTACACCTCTACATTCAAGTAGTGATTCTAGTGAATGAATAATGATTCTAATGAATGATTGATTAGTTCACTGCCTGGTGAGAGGTTTTTGGGGTTTTCTCCCATTAAGTTTCCACTAAACATCCTCCAGGAAGGCATTGACATCCTTCTTCAGAGATTCGGAGCCAAATCAGACTTCTACCTACAGGTGTTAAATCACAACAGAGGTTGCCCCTTTACCTCCATCTAGGAGTAGATTATGTATATGGATTATCAGGACGAATATCTTATGAGTAATCTACTCATGGGATGTCCATCCGGCATTGCAGGACACTGAGAAGGAGTTATAAACTCATTAAATGTTGAAAAAATTGACATGCCATTTATTACCTTCTAGATATCATATGTCTGTAAAAAATGTAGTGTAGTATGTGAAAAGTGTGAAGTGTAATACGTGTAACGTAACGTTAGATAAACGTTATCTAAGATTTATCTAACGTTTTACTAACATTATATAGTACGTTAAAGTACATCTAACGTTACTGATGTACTATTAATTTATTTTCTTCGGAATCCTCACTACAGGAATACAATGAAAAACAAATTTGAAATCGTTTGGCAAAACCTCTTTTTCTCTGGTTCCTAATAATTTCATGCGAATCACTTTTCTACATAATTGCGTGTTCATTGTAGTTATAATGAGACTGTCTTTCTACAATTTTGCTTCAAAATTAGATCTTTGCTGAAGTTTTGCTCAACCCCTGGTAAATATGACAAAGAAAGTAATAAAGGAATTTTTTTTAAATATCAACCACAAAACACAAGTTTCCAAATAAGTAGTTTAAAATTACAAAAAATGTTAGCATTTAAATGTCCAAGCAGCTCAATTTTTCATATACTTCTTTAAGAAAACCATTATAAAATGATAATAAAACAGATTTACTTTTGTTACAATGAGTTTTCGGGGATTCTGCAAGGATCTACTACGACAGCACTTTATTTTCTAAAGGTCAGGTTTACAGCTAGTTCGACTCTTACCATACTTTTAAAAATATACACAGTGATAAAAAATGATAAAAGTAAAAAAAAAAAGTTTTAACATACACCTAAAAAGGTCTAATGCTAAAATAAGATGTTTTCAAATTATAAAAGCATTTAATAAAAACTGATGAACACATTTTTTAATATTTAGCACTTTTTCCATTCCTGCTCTTATTTCAATAAAGTTCTTGGTTGAAATCTAGAATACTGTACCCCTGAGGAAGTCGCCAATATTGCAACTCGGAATGTTTCGCCAATATTCCGCCAATTTCTGTAGGGTTACAATACTCTTGAGCAATTCGTAATTTCTTCTTTTTCCGAATAATAAAATGATTACTTATTTCTGCTTTGATAATTATCTGCAGAATTTTTTAATTATAGTAAATAAAGAACATAGATATATATTAAAAATTTATTCCGATAAATTATTGATTATTCTGAGATTGTTCTTATAACACATGTTTACAGTATATGATACACAAAATAAACAGTTTTTATGATATTGCCATTCATGAAAATACGAAACAAAAAATAACGATTTCTTGAATTTATTAATAACTTATATTTGATTATCAAATAGTTATTCTCTTTTTAATGCTGTTGAAATAATTAAGGTCTTATAACAACCGTTAAAAATTTAGAATTCGCACAAAAAATTTTACTTTTATTTTTAGAACATTATTTCACGATGAAAATGCTGTTCGGATATATTAAATTGTTCTGCGGTTTTGTGGTGTTTCTTTTAATTCTGTACACATAGTTAGAGTTTTGTGGCAACCATTTTTTGAATTCGAGTGGAAAATTTTTTTGAATTCGTAACTTTTTAATTTTAGAATGTTAGTTGACAGAAGAAAAAGCCGTTGGAAAGTATGGTTTTCTCCATTCATTTGATAAGGCTATGAACTGACAGGTTTTATTAACACAATAGAAAAAATCGTTTTTGCTTCCAACAAAGGATATATCAGAATAAAATGTAAGTTATTGTTTACTTTATTTGTTTCTTTACTTTTTAAATAGTTTTGTTTCATCATTGGAATTCGGCATTATAAATGACATGAAATATTTTTTTTGACATAATAGAAGAAAAAGAAATGGCGTATTAAAGAATAATTTTGGCTTAATTTTATCCTAACAGCGATTATTATTTTTGTCTAAATGATACATTTATGTGAGTTAGCAAAACGTAATTTACATAATAATTTGGCGATAAAGTGATTAAATTTGGCGTAAAAGCAATTTAGGAATAAAATTTTGGAAAAAATAATGATATATTTTTTGGCGTTAAAGCGGTAATATGTGGCATAAAAAAAAAAACATTAAAATTTTACAATAATCATGGTTAGATTTTGGCGATAGAGATATAAATTGACACAAAAACAATTAAGCCATAATTATTTTGGCATAATAGTGTTAAATTTTGGCGTAAATTAATTTAATTATTTTGATTTAATAAAGTGGTGATTTTATTACTAATATAACATTGGATGCAAAATTAATGCAAATAACAATAAAAATATGATAGTCCGTCAAATTTTTTGTATTGAAATGTTAACTCAATATAATTTTTTATTTGTTACAGCATTTATCATTTAAATTGTTATAAAATATACAAATAATTACAATAATTGTAGCTAATCAATAAGAGCTCATTAGGTTAAATATAAAATTGTCCCAAATTGTAAAAGCCTTGTAACAATGAACATAAAAACAAATGTTTTAAAAAACAATAATGGATTTCACTGTTAGCATAAGTATGAATTGTTGAAAATTGTTCACTGTTGTAGTTCAAGAATGAAAAAATAAATAAATATGTTTACATTGATTGATATTGGTACGTATTTTTATGATTACATTTATATGCTACTTTCGTAAGTTAAAAAATATGGTTTATCACGTTAAAACGTTACTAGCTTGGCTGAATCCTCTCTTTTGTTTCATCCTTCCATCATTCAGTTTTCTAATGATTTTCACCATAATTTATTTAGTCATTGTCCTGGATATCACCATCTCTATACTCCTCAAAAAAGAATCAATATGCCGGCATCTGTTGAAAATATTGAATTAGTTATAATAAATACAGGAGGACCGTTTGTTGACCAACTTTTAATCTTTCCAACTACAGAGAAAAAGAAAATCCTCGATAATTGTCTCAAACCACCGTCAATTTACATGAATATCACACTCATATCAACTACCCAGCCTCACAAATCATTCCAGATATTACAGTCGAACTCAGAAATCCAACCGTAGATGAGTTACTCACATATCCAACTATTGAACAATTTCGGCACAAGCATTATATCTGGAAGACTACCATGTAATAAAGATTTCATAAGTCTGCTTCTTATAAACAGATTTCTAAGTCGCCACCGAATTTAATAATAATAAAACTTGAAAACCAAAATATCTTTAAAAGACAATCATTTTAGAGCAAAATGAAGAAAACAATACTTTCAAATCCTCGATTCAGCAAAATATCCAGCAAATAATGTAACAATACAAGCAAAACCATAAGTCCTATCATATCCTGTTTTATACATTTTTCGCCATTTATGTTCACAATAATGTGCTCTATGAATTCTTCCGTCAATATCCCGGACTTTAAATCTCTACAATCAGAAAAACAAGATCGATCCGACATCTTTTGAAATAATTCAAAAAATTATAAAAGAAAATTGAGAGAACTAAATACTGAATAATAAATAGACGAATACCACACTCCTATCAACTATACGGCCTCACAAACCATTCCAGATATTACAGTCGAACTAAGAAATCCAACCGCAGATGAGTTACTCACATATCCAACTATTGAACAACTTAAACACAAGCATAACATCTGGAATCTTTAAATTTAATATAGATTCCATCTGTCACTTTATTAACAGATTCCTCAGCCGCCATCGCCTATAATAATAATAAAATTTGAAAACCAATATACCTCAAATTATTTTTAGAATACAATAAAGAATAAAATACTTTCAACCCACCGATTCAGCAAAAATATCCAGCCAAGTAATATAACAACTTTCGCAAACAAAACCAGAAATCCTGCCATCTCATCACTTTGTCACCATGCTATATCATCAGCATCACCAATGCTCAAGAAAGAAATCGCCACCACAAAGAACAATTTTCTTTTTCTACTTTGCTGCTGTCTCATGCACTGCATTTATCTCCCTCATCTGATGTTTTTACCTGGTAGAGGCTTGCGGCTAGCTTGTAGCCAAGGAGCTTCTTTAAATACAAATTTGTTTGTGTGTCTCATCACTTATACACTTTTTCGCCATTTATTTTCTCAATAATGTCCTCCATGAATTCTTCTTCCGATATCCTGGACTTCCAATCCCCGCGTTCATCGGAATAATAACAACAATCTGACATCTTCTGAAATAATTCAAAAGTTTTAAAAGATACTGGAGAACCAACTACTGAAGAATAAATATACTTTCCAACTACAGAACAACATCGAATTCTAAATAATTATCCCAAAACTACCGTCACTTTCCAAAAGAATTCAAGCACCTATCCATCGTTTATCACCTTTAAAGTGATTCCGGAAATGTCAATACAACTGAGAATGCGGCTATAGACTAATTGCCATTTATCCAACTACAGAACAATTTCGACGTAAGAACAAAATATCGAAGAAAATCAAATATAAAAATCTTTTCTTTCTTCTACTTTTAAAGAGATCTATCAACGACAATCATCTATATCAATAATGTAATTCAGAAAATCAACTCAACAGATAATAATTTTTGAATAAACTACAAAAAAGAATATTTAAATTCATCCAATTTGACGATAAATTTATCCAGAGATTGTGAATGTACTTGTACAACCCAAGCCAGAGCTCCGACTATCTTATCATTTCTTTCATTATTTCGCCACTCAATTTCTCTTTAATTTGCACAAAGTGATTTTTTTTTTCTTCAATAATCCGGCATATTCAGAAAAGAACTGGATCCGAGATCTTTTGAACTAATTCAAATAATTGCAATACATACTCTAGAACGAATCACTGTAGAACTAATAGTTTTTGTAACTACAGAGCAATATAAAATGTCAAAAAAAGAAATGCAGAGCAAAAGAAAATAATCGACAATTGCCCCTCAAACCCACTGTCATTTTGCATGAATATCACACTCCTATCAACTATACAGCCTCACAAATCATTCCAGATATTACAGAATTAAGAAATCCAACCGTGGATGAGTTACTCACATATCCAAATATTGAACAACTTCGACACAAGCATAACATCCAGAAACCTATCATCTAATATAGATTTCATTATTTCGATTCTTATAAACATATTTCTTAAATACCATCGCCTACAATAATAGTATAACTTGAAAACCAAAATACCTCAAAAGACAATTATTTTAGACTTTACTACTTTAATTTTTTTTATATAACTTGTTATTTGTTATTATTACTATTTGCTAAACTAATGTGACATTATTAGATTTTACTTGCATTCATGATATATTTTTCTTTCAAATGTTTCGAGAACTTCAAAAGCCTATCCTGGAAGATAATTCCTATTTATCTCAAATTGTTAGTAAAATGTAGTTGTACTGATTATTATTATAATTAATCAGTATTTGGTAATCGACTAATATTAGTATTTGGTAATTAACCAGCATTCACAAGACATCACAAAAGCCTATCCTGTGATATAATTCCTAATTATCTCTATTGTCAATAAAAAGTATTTGGCCCATAATATGTATACTGGCATAATTAACCTGTGTTTAGTAATGGATTATTCCCAAATTCTGCATGAATATCTAAACCAGGAATACATATCATGTTATGAAAATTATGTTTTGGATTATTTGTAGCATTTTTTTTAATCGTTTGATATCTTAGTTCTAAACTTTATGAACATAGTTTAATTCTGGCTTTTAGTCTAAAAAAATATATTTATTGTAGAAAAACACTAAATCACTCAAGCCAATTACGGTTTACAAGGTTGTAACATAACCAATCTTAAGTTTTTTGATTCTAAACCAAATTCAGAACTCTGTCTGAAATCGGTTATCTTGAAATCACGCATATAAAAACTCACACACAAAATAAGAATTAGTGAACAGTTTTTTCGTTTTATATAGCCACACAATTTTATTTCTAAAGTGGTATTATGCAGCTCTTGTAAAATTCTTAAATGTACAGCATTAGTACAAGATAGTACAAGTTTTAGCTAAAATTTCACAAAAACGAATTCGTAGTTCTAATGAAGAATAAAATAATGAGATAAATTTTCATTAACAAGTGGGCTGAAAAGTTCATAGGCTGACATATAGATAGCGCTATTAGCATTAAATCCATATGATTTTTAGTTAGCCCTAACCTTCAAATGACGCGTGTATAAATTTGAAAGCTGTTGCACTATTAGTATGTGAGTTGTAGCATTTTTAGTGAAGCAACTTTTGTTAGTATGAAAAAAATGGATAAAAGGAATTTCGTGTGTTAATAAAGCATTGCTTTTTGGCGAAAAAAAAAATACTATTCAAGCCAAGGCTTGGCTAGATAAACATTATTCGGACTTTGCACCAGGAAAATCAACCGTAGAGAAGTGGTTTTTTAAATTTAAACGAGGCGAAATAAGCACCTAGGTACGATGCACGCAGTGGACGCCCCAAAGAGGCTGTTACCAACGAAAACATCAAAAAAGTCCACAAAATAATTTCTGATAACCGTAAAGTGAAATTGATTGAGATAGCTGAGACCTAAAGATATTAAATTAACGTGCTGGACATATCGTGAATGAATATTTGGATATGCGAAAGCTCTGTTCAAAGTGGGTGCCGCGTAGAGCTCACAATCGACCCAAAAACAGCAACGAATTGATGATTCTAAGCAGTGTTTGGAGCTGTTCAATCGTAATAAACCCGAATTTTTGCGTCGATATGTGACGGATAAAAACATGGCTCCATCATTTCACACCGGTGTCCAATCGACAGTCAGCCGAGTGGACTGCACGTGATGAACACTAAAAATGCTATAACTTCACAAAAAATTTTATAACTCACATACTAATAGTGCAACAGCTGTCAAATGTATACACGTGTCTTTTGAAGGTTAGGACTAACTAAAAATCCTATGGATTTAATACGCCATCTATGTGTCAGCTACGAACTTTTCCGCCCACCTGTTACATTAAACTAGTTCCTGTAAAAATTACTGATTTACATTTAGTCTGGCATAAGGGTTCGTCATCATGTCACAGATTCACCAGATTTTTATCTCATTTATAACAAGATATGGTCGGTAGAAAGCCATTGAATTTACGGAAGCAATTCTTTAATCTGTATGTATGAATAATGAAAATATTTACATAACTTATTGCAAATCAATCATTAATGTTAGTAAACATCACATTTTTGAAAACCATTTTTTAGCTCCTTTAAATAAATTTAGGAATCACCTGGCATAAAATTCATAATGTTAAGACATTTTGTTTTTAAAGGGGATGGGGGGTGCACTAGAAAATTACGCACTAAACACATGCCCAACTCGTGGCTCAGTGGTAACGTGCGGTGCTGGTGAGCATTGATGGCGAGGTTCCACTCGCTGGCGGTTTTGTTGTTCACGTTCTCAAGAACGAGGAGACTCCGTGGCGTTTGGGATGTTCAGCATCTTGCCCGTAAGTGGGAGTTTTTCGATTTTTCTCCCTTTGTGATACGCAAATACTTCGTAATGCTCCCGGAAAGTACTGCCCTCCTGCTTCAGTGACAAGGAACTAAGTCAGACTTCTACCTACGGGTGCTCCATCACAACAGAAACTTCCCATTTTCCGCCACCCATGAGTAGATTACTGATGGGATGTCTGCCCCGCACTGCAAACACAACACAACATGCTAAAACGTCATAAATAATTCAATTTAAGCTACGAAATTACAGCTAATCATCGCATTTACGACAACAAATTCCTTATTAATTTATTTTGCATAATAATGTTTGATTTAAAAAAGATATAAACAGCAATTTACTTGGTTTGCGTTATGATTCTTTTGTATAATTTGTTACAAAATGTTTTGAAAAAAATATTTGAATAATACTTATTTTAAATAATTACAATTAAAACATTTAGAATTTTTTTTTTTTAATGCTCATAATCAGAAATTACTTATTTTTTTTTGCAAATTTAAAAAAAAAATCTTAGCGTTTGAAAATAAAATTTTTGCTTTTAAATTATTATTGTGAAAAATTGCATGCTTTTTTAAGTATTTGCTTAGTATTTAAATAAAAATAAAATAATTAGTACTATACTTATCTAATACTTATAAATAGTACTATACTTATATAATATCTAATACTTAGACATTAAATGAAGGAAAGTTTTTTGAGGTAAGAACTAAAATATTAAGGAGCTCAATATTTCCTATTTTTACCGGTTGCATAACTAAAAATAATGAAAAGATTTTCATTATTTTTAGTTATGCAACCGTAGTTGATATTCTTAGTTGATATTATATATTTAAACGAACAATAATTCCAATCATTCCGTATTATTTGAAATGATTCCATAAAATGCCAATAGAACCAAGCAATACGACAATAGACGAATAGTTATCTGTCCAACTGCAGAGAATATCAATATGAGAACAATATCAAAGTCACTCATCTATTACAAATAGCGTAATTTCCTATATCTATAAACATATCTATCAGCCGCCATCACCTATAATAGCAAAAGAATTTGGAGAACCGCCTCATCGGAAAATATATTTATAACGGATTGCAGAAAACAACACTTTAATATCATTAATTTGACAATTAGTCCAAGTAATTATGAGATTGAACTTTCCAAAACAATAGTCATAAAAAAATCCTTTAGCTAGAAAAATAGTTAACATACCAACTTTGCCAGTAACTGAAGAGAGAGATAGAAAAATTTGAAGAACCAGAAAGAAGCAGAAGAAAAATTAGAAGAGAATGAAAAAAAAAAAAATTAAAAATTAATATACAAATTATTTTAAATTTTAATTATCAACTACAAAAGCATGTACATTTTTGTAATAAATAAATAGTTTATAAGTTACGAAAAAAGGCTAGCAGTTTAAATACACTCATGTCCATAAATTAAGGATAATGAAGTTCAGGCAAAGAAAGAGACAGAAGCAAAACAAATTTGACTTATTTGTAAAGTCTATTTATTAAACAAAAGGTAAAGAGCAAAAAGATGCTATATGTTTGACATAATTAATAAAAATTGCGATTTTTACTCCCTGAACCTATTTACAAAAAAATAAGTATAACATGGTTAGTATGATGGTTAATATGGAGTATGTCTCCCGGACGATGCGATACAGGCCTTACAACGCCTAGGCATGCTGAGTATCAAATTATCAATCTGATCTCGGGGAATATTACACCACTCATCAAGCAAAAGCCAATAAGTTCCGGTTGACAGGTGGGAGGGGGCTGCAATTCGAGCTGCAATTCGTCGGCCAAGCACATCCCACACATGCTCTATTGATTCAAGTCCGGTGAGTATGCTGGCCAATCCATACGGGTGATGTCCTCCAATTGAAGGCATTCGTCTGCAATGTTTGCACGGTGAGGACGGGCGTTGTCATCCATAAACAGAAATTCAGCACCCATGGCGCCCCGAAACAAACGTACATGTTCTTCCAGAATGACATCCCGATAGATGTGGCCTGTCATCGTTACACTCTGAACATGCAGGTCAGTTCTGGAACCAAGAATAATTCCTCCCCAAACGAGCCATCCTGCACCACCGTAACGGTGTCGTTCAATGGTGTTCTCTTGGTAACGGGTACCTGGCGCTTCCATATGAAAGTCCGGCGAGAATCAGACTGCAACCAAAACCTGGACTCGTCGGAAAACATCACACCAGACCACTGTTGCGGTGTCCACAATGCATGCTCTCTACCCCAGGTTAATCGCAGGCGACAGTGAGTTGCGGTAAGTGGAACACATCTGACAGACCTACGAGCATATAGACCAATGTGCCCTAAGCGTCTGTACACGGTCTGCCTTGAAACTGTCGTACCGGTAGCTGAAGAGAGCTGACGAGATGGTATGCTGTGCTCTGTTTTTCTTTTTGGCAGTAACTGCTAAATACCGATCCTCATTCGGCGTTGTAACTCGGGGCGACCTTTGCTGTAACATCTACTCACATTACCATCATCTTGGAATCGTTGCCAAAGCCTGAGATTCCAAGTTCCTCGGATACTTCCAGCCGTCCGATAATTCTACCACGTAAAAAATCATCCAAATGCTTCCTTTGTGCCGTAACTATGCGGTTATTGCACTGAAAGGCTTTTAAAGCGCTTATGAACAATTTTACTTCTTTTGCCACCATTCCTTATATACCCCTCTCTTACACTCTCGTCATTGTGACGTACTATCCGCGCCATCTGGTGGTTTCCTGTAATTTGCATATTCTTCTTCAAGATGTGTGTGATAATTCTACAGGTGGAATTTTTATTTTAGAATTCAATTTCTGTGTGATTCTGAATTATCCTTAATTTATGGACATGAGTGTAAATAACAAAATAATACTAGTTACTTAAATATCAAATACGTTTAAATTCTTATCTACTTGTTTAAGCAAAACCACATATTGTAATGAAAATAAAAATGTTTGGTTTTGTAATACCAATAAGTAATATAATAATAAATCTATATAAGCTCAAGTGTTTCGGCGATTTTACTAAGATCGACAACGACAGAAATTTATTTTAAAAGGACAGGCGCATTGTAAAGCCAGCCAGTTCGTATTTATACATAGTTCAAGAAACTATACACCGTAATACAATTAATAATAATTAGAAGAAGCATGATATGTATTAGAAATTAATTTGCGTATAGATAATTGAAATAAAATTAAAAAGTTACAGTAAATAATATAAAAAATGATTTTGGAATATCTAAATAAGAAGTTGAAATGAATAAGTGTAAAATATAAATGGACTCACAATAATATAACTGTAATAATATTTTGACAGTAATAATTATTATTATTATAACAAATATATAAATGTATTAAATTATTCTTTTTATAATAATTCAACTTTTTAGACTCGAACACTCGAGTCCCTGAATTATTTGATTTCTCTCAACTCTGTTCCGATTTAAAAGTTACTGATTTTATTAATCGTGTTACAATGGCTGTGAATATAATAAATATATGAATAAAATCATTATTTCCACAGCATTTTCTTATTTTAATTTAAGAATCGCAAATAAAATTTACTTATTCTACTTTCTTTTTACAGCACTTATCCCATTTAAATGTGCATAAATTATTTTTGAAAAGACTTTTGCTAATCAAGATAATTACAATGCGACAGTTTAAAATACAAAACTTTTAAGTGTTCATAATTTTAAAATCCTTGGTACAATGAATTTAAAAACATTTGTTTTAAAAACAATAATAGATTTCTCTGTTACTAGAAGTATCGATTGTTGAAAACTGATCAATATTGCAGTCGACGCATGAAAATAAATCAGAATGTAGTTTACGTTGATTGATATCGGTACGTATTTTTAAGATCATATTTTTCGTGTTTTTTTTTTTTTTTTTATAAGTTAATAAAATGGATCATCGAGTTAAAGCGCTAGTCTCGTCATTTGTTTCGTCCTTTCAAAATTCAATTTTCTAATCATTTGCACCCTAATTTTTTTCTTCCGTTTTCCAGATATCACAGCCACCACACTCAAAAAAGAATCAACATACCGGCCACTCTTGAAAATATTCATTTAATTATAATAAATACAGGAAAACCAATTGTTGACCAACTTTTAGTCTTACCAACAGCAAAGCAAAAAGCAAATCCTTGATAGTTGCCACAAACCCACTATCACATTGCATGAATATTGTATTCCTATCAACTATACAGCCTCACAAATCATTCCAGATATTACAGTCGAACTAAGAAATCCAACCGTAGATGAGCTACTCACATATCCAACTATTGAACAACTTCGACACAAGCATATAATCTTGAAGCCTATCATCTAATATAGATTTCTTCTTAAAAAAGATTCCTCATTCGCCACCGCCTACAAAAATAATATAACTTGAAAACCAAAGTACCTCAAATCGTTTTAGATGAAAATGAAGGAAATAATACTTTCAAACCACCGAATCAGCAAAATATCCAGCCAAATAATGTAACAAACTTTTCAAAAAAAAAAAGCCCCATAAATCTTATTATGTTACTTTTCCCCATTTATTTTCTCAATAATGTGCTTCATCGATTCTTCCTTCAAAATCATGGACTTCCAATCGCTGCATTCATCAGAAAAATAACAAGAAACCACCATCTTCTCAGATAATTTAAGCAATTGAAAAAAATATTGGAGAACCAACCACTGAAGAATAAACAGACTTTGCAAACACTGAGCAATATCGAATCCTAAATAATTATCTCAAAACTACCGTCACTTTTCTAAAGAATTCAAGCCCCTATCTATAGTTCATCATCCTTAAAAGTGATTCCAGAAATGTCAATACAACTGAGAATGCGGCTATAGACTAGTTACCATCATATCCAACTACAGAACAAGTTCGGCATAAGTACAAAATATTGAAGAAAATCACCTACAACAAATATTTTCATTCTTTTTTACCTTTAAAAATCTATCAGCGACAATCATCTATATTAATAACATAATTTTGAATGCTAACTCAACAGATAATACATTTTAAACAAACTGCAAAAAGAATACTTTCAACCCACCCAATTTGACAATAAATTCACCAGAACTTGTGCAACCCAAACTACAGCTCCGATCATGCCATCCTTTTCTTCATTTCTTCGCTATCAGTTTCTCATTCATTTTCAGAACGATTTCTTTCTTCAATAACTAGGAATCTTCAGAAAAACATCTAGATTCGAGATTTTTTAACTAATTCAAATAATTGCAACACATACTGGAGAACGAACCATTGTAGAAATAATACAGATATTACAACTATAGAGCAATATCGAATACCAGATCATGAAAACCAAATCGTCGTCTTCAATTCTTTCATCATTTTTCAAAAAATTCAAACTCCACTCAATCCTTCAGAATTCTCCAAATTGATTCAATAAATGATAATAAAAAATCTGACTGAAAAATCCTAAAACTGACCTGAAAATCCAAAAAAAGAATTTGAGAAATCTTATCTGAAAATCTTATCTGATCCGAAAATCCGAAGAATGTAGAAACAAAGACACAATTAAGCAGCCAATCATCTACTATATATATATATTATTATTCTTTAACCTACAAATACAGATCAGTCGCGATCACTTGTAATAGAATAAAAAGAATTTTACAAACATTACAAAAAACAACACGTCAGATAATTATTTTAGAACAAAAAGGAGAAAACAATATTTCCAAAACATCGATTCAGCAAGAAATATATCCAAAAGAACAGTCCAATCCATATCCCATCACTCAGCAAAATTTGAAATGATTCCAGCAATGGCAATAGAACTAAGAAATCCGACAATAGATGAATAGTTATTTGCCCAACTGCAGAGAATATCAACATGAGAACAATATCAAAGTCACTCATCTATTACAAATAGCATAATTCCTATATCTCTCAGCCGCCATGACCTATAATAGCAAAAGAATTTGGAGAACCGCCTCATTGGAAAATATATTTATAACGGATTGCAGAAAACAACACTTGTTGTTTTTATCGTGCCCATGAATTTAAAATATAATTATCAATGTTAGATCAAGTCAAAGGTCTTCTCGATAGCGGCCGCAAGCAATGGCGCCGCTTCACTATACAGGACTTCTCTTAAGTTGGCCTCGATTGGCACCATACCCAATTGCAAAACATGGGGAGCGAGTGCTGGGCACTCAAGAATGTGCTTAGGTGTTAGGACAGCGTTGGGGCAATTTCTGCAGGGGATGGTCTTGTCTGGGAGGATCTTCATCCCTCTGTAATGATTAGTTCTGAGTCTGCTAATAACTGATGCCAGCTTCCTAGAGCAGTTGAAGTCCGTGATTAGTGGCTTCTTAAAGTTATGAGGAATGAGTCTGCTTTTCGCAACTGCGTTAGCATCTGCAAATGTGATGGTAGTCCTGGGTTGATCATTGTCCCTGGCTTCTTTAGCTAAAGTGTCAGCGCATTCGTTGCCCTCAATGTTGACATGTGCGGGAATCCATTGAAGATGACATGATTTGCCTCTACATGTAGAGTCTCTAGCGGAACATTTTCCATATGGTAGAAGTGATGTTAGTATCTCCATTTTTAATTGCTTCCAGAGCCGACTTGCAGTCAGAAAACAACACTTTTAATATCATTTATTTGACAATAAATCCATTAAATTATGTGATTGAACTTTCCATAACAATAGTCATAAAAAATTCATTTATCTAGAAAAATAGTACCCACTTTGCTAATAACTCAAGGGAGAGATAGAAAAAGTATGAAGAACCAGAAAGAAGCAGAAGAAAAATAAGAAGAGAATGAAGAAAAATAAAAAATTAATGTACAAATTATTTTAAATTTCAATTATCAACTACAAAGCATACATTTCTGTAACAAATAAATAGTTTATAAGTTACGAACAAATATTAGCAGATTAAATAAATAACAGCATAGTACTACTTTAGTATCAAACACGTTTAAATTCCTAATCTACTTGTTTAAGCAAACAACATATTGTAAAAATAGTAAAAAATAATAGTGTAGTAAAAATGTTTAGTTTTGTAACACCGGTAAATAATATAATAACAAATCTGTATATGCGAAAGAGTTTCGGGACTTTTACAAGGATATACAACGACAGAAAATTATTTTCTAAAGGACAGGCGCATTGAAAGCCGGGCGGTTCGTGGCTTGCTTTCAATGCGCTTGTCTTACATACTTTTAAAAAATATCCACAGTAATAAAATGAAAAAGAATAATAATAAAATATGTAATATGTATAAACAAATGATTTGCATGTAGTTAATTATAATAAAATTATAAAGTTATAGTAAATAATGCAAAAAATAATTTTGAATATATAAAATAAGAAATTCAGTTGAATAATCGTGAAATATAAATGAACTTAGCATAATACAACTGTAATAATATTGTGACTATAACAATTATTATTATACAAAATATATAAATGTTTTAAATTATTCTTTTTTTATATTAATTCCTCTTTTTATACTCGAACATTCAATTGTCACTGAATTATTTAATTTCTCAATTCTCAACTCCGTTCCGATTTAAAAGTTGATGATTTTGTTGATGATGTTTTTGCCACTCAGTTGCTAATTAATTTTCACAACGATTCCTTTCTTCAATAACCAGGGATCTTCAGAAAAAGAACTAAGTCCGAGATCTTTTTGAACTTATTCAAACAATCCAAATGTATACAGGTGAACGCACCATTGTAGAACTAATATAGATTATCCAACCACAGAACAATATCGAATACCAGATCGTCAAAATAAAATCGTCGTCTACAATCCATTTTTCATTTTTGAAAAAATTCAAATTCAACTCAACAAATCTGATCTGAAAATCCGAAAGAATTTAAGAAATCTGATCTGAATATCCGAGAAATTTAGAAACAAAAACAAAGTCATGAAGCCAATCATCTACTATATATATTATCATTTTTCAACCTATAAACAGATCAGTCACTATCACATGCATGCGAATAATAGAATTAAACAAACCATACAAAAGCACCACATCAAATAATTATTGTAGAACAAAAGCAATATTATCGTATCATCGATTCGGCAAGAAATATATCCAAACGAACAATAATTCCAATCACTGAGCTATGTTTTAAATGATTCCAGCAAAGTCGATAGAACTAAGCAATGCGACAGTAGACGAATAGCTATCTGTCCAACTACAGAAACTATCAACGTGAGAACAACATCAAAGTCACTCATTTATTACAAATAGCATAATTCCTATCTATAAACACATCTATCATCAGATATCACCTATAACAATAAAAGAATTTGGAGAACCACGTCAGAGGATAATACATTTGGAACGGATTGTAAAAAGCAACATTTTATAATTATTAATTTAACAATAAATCCACCAAATTTTCTGATTGAACTTTCCAAACGATAACCATAGAAAAATTCCTTTATATAGAAAAAACAGTTAACATACCAACTTTGATAGTAACACGAGAGAGAAAGAGAGACAGAAAAATATGAGGAATCAAATGGGGATTTTTTTTATATGTCTAAATGTTTTATGTTTTCATGTTTTAAATTTATAAATAATATTCTTTGTTTGTTTCATTAACAAATTAAAGTAAAAAATTCAATCTAAATATTTATTTTTTGTATGTTTTCATATAAAGATTAACAAAGAAAGTTAATCTTTGTGCCGTAAGCAAAGGCTGCACCGCTGTTACTCATTCAGCATTACCCACGGGGCACGTGTAGCTTGAAGATGTAAACAACATATTGTAATGACAAGTAAAAATGTTTGGTTTTGTAACACCAATAAATAATACAATACTAAATCTATATATGCGCTAGAGTTTCGACTCTTTTACTAGGGTCTACAACGACAGAACTTTGTTTATTAAATGATAGGCACATTGAAAGGCAGCCAGTTCGTATTCTTACATGCTTTAAAAAAATATCCACCGCAATAAAACAAAAAATAATAATACAAAAATTACATAATATGTATTAAAAAATAGTTTGTGTATAGTTAATTGTAATAAAATTTTAAAAAACTACAGTAAATAATCTTAGAATATCTAAAACAAGAAGTTGAAATGAATAATTGTACAATATAAATAAACTTAGAATAATATATATGTAATAACTGTAATAATATTGTGACGATAACAATTATTATTATACAAAATATATAAATGTATTAAATTGTTCTTTTTTATAATAATTCAACTTTTAGACTCGAGCATTCAATTGTCATTGAATTATTTGATTTCTTTGAACTCTGTTCCGGCTTGAAAATTGCTGATTTTATTAATCATTTTAAAACGGCTGTAAATATATTAAATATATGAAAAAAAGCATTATTGCTACCACATTTTCTTATTTTAATTTATGAATTGTAAAAAAAACTTACTTATTCTATACAGCATATATTCCATTTAAACTTACATAAAGTATTTTTGAAAACCTTTGCTAATTAAGCTAATTAAAATACAACAATTCAAAATACAAAACTCTTAATTGTTCATAATTTTAAAGGCCTTGGAACAATGAACATGAAAACATTTGCTTTAAAAAAAATAATAGATTTCACTGTTAGCGTAAGTATCGATTATTGAAAACTGAACACTGTTGCAGT
>BPLR01005595.1:0-33512 GCA_021605095.1 Caerostris extrusa | reverse complement strand
TTTTACATTACTTTTCAAGGTAACAGTTGAGTAGGACCGGTTTCAGCTGCTCGGCATCTTGAGCATCTATAATCAAAGTACAAATAATTTGTAATTCATCTTTTGGAATATTTTTTTGGCTTATTGGCATTTCTATCAGATTACTGTGTCAGCAATTTTATGGATGTTGCCAAGTTTTCATTTGAAAAAATAAGGGAAAATATAGTAAATTTAGGGCTGATATTTGCATGTGGTCCTGTTTGATTGTTGTTTCATGGTTTGACTAAATTCTTTCTTTTAAATAATATATGGAATTATAACTAATGTATTTATTTTGTTTGCTAAGACGGCATTGCACAACTACAACAAATAACATAAAACAAATTATATAACGAATATTTACAAATTGTCTGAAAAACATGACTCGTTAATGTTGCCTTACTCTCCATTACTCCCTGGAATTCTCTCGACTTTCGTACCCTCCATACTGCCTTGAACTCTTCCTCGACTCCCTGTACCTCCCTTTTCTCTCTCTCTCATTATCCAGTTTTCCACTAAGTCTAATGGGTGAAAAAAAGCATTCAAAGTTCAAAAGTCTAAAGATTACTCAGTTCTTGAGTAGAATCTATCAACTTTGAGTTCAAGGTCATAGTTTTTTGTCCGGAATGCGTGGTGGATCCTTACTAATATACATAAAAAACCAAGCAGAAAACACCAAAAAGCAGTCTGTGGCATTTCTTTCGTATGTAACTATTCATATTTGGCATTTGAATAATAATATACATTGTATCTATACATTCATAAAAAATTGTATCTACATTCAATATCTAACTTATGAGCAGACAACTATTGACACAATTTTGATTTTCTGTAAACTATTTTTTTTCCCAATTACAATGAAATCGTAAGAATCGTAGAATTGTTAATTTATTTTTTATTTTTTATAAAGACTTCATTTATTTTTTATCATTATAAAGGCTTAATTTTTGTGAAAACATTCTATTACAGTAATGTAGCTTTCGATACATTTTTTTTTTTTTGAGTATACTGTTTTCCATTATGGAATATTTGGTTCAATTTTTACCTGCGTTATGAGTAAAAGGACTCTAAATGTGAACATTTTTATTGCAAAAAATAATAATAAATAACTGCTACTACTAATAATAATTAATAAGAATAAATAACTAATAATGGCATCAACTAAAATAACTAATTTTTAGTGACCTTTACTAGTTTGTGGTAGAATTGTATTGTAATCCTGATGTCTTGTAAAAAATGGAACACCTTTAGAATCTTGAAATAATATTTAAAAAAATTATTTTTGTATAAATTTATTCGCATTTGTTAAACTATAAGTTTGAATAATCATTTCTTCATTAAAAAAATATATAGTGCATTAAATATTTGTTGTTCAAGCTTGTGACATAGGTATTCATTCTTTCATTAAGAACTTTTATGTTAAGAAGTGGTTTCAGAACTAATTTTGACCAGTTTTTTATAAAGGTGCTCTAACCTTAAAAAAGTATTACAAAATTTGGTTCCAAGTTAATTTAAATATATAAACAATATTGTTGTTCAAAAACTTTCGACCTAGGTATTTATTCTTTACTATGGTAAAGAATTTTCATATTAAGAAATGGCTTCAGAATCAATTTTGATCAGTTTTTGTAAATGTGTTTTCACCTTCAAAATATTACAAATTTGTTTCCAAGATAATTGATAAATCAAACCAATAAAGACATATTTTAGACATTTTTATATGAACACAAAATCATTACAAAACAACATCTAAATAATTTTTATTACTATTAATAATAATAATATATCATTTATATACTCACACTTGCTTTAGACAAAAAGGCGATCATCAGAATAAGTATCATTTTAAACACGTCTGCTGAACCGTTAAAATAAGTAATAACGGATAAAAAAGCCGACACACGTTAGAGAAGACAGATGTTTCAACAATGCATGAGCTTAATTGCGAACTAGATATACAGATTTTCAATAATGAGCTTTTTCTGTGTGAAGGATTTATCTTACGTAACTGTACTGATACTACACTCATGTCCATAAATTAAGGATAATTTAGAATCACACAGAAACTGAACTCTAAAATAAATATTTCACCTGTAGAATTATCACACACATCTTAAGAAGAAAGAATATGCAAATTACCAGAAACCACCAGATGGCGCGGATAGTACGTCATAATGACGAGTGTAAGAGAGAGGGGTATTTAAGGAATGGTGGCAAAGAAGTAAAATTGTTCACAAAGTGCTTTAAAAGCCTTTCAGTGCAATAACCGCATAGTTATGGCACAAAAGGGAGCATTTGGATGATTTTTACGTGGTAGAATATCGGACGACTGGAGATGTGGACGTACCCAGCTGGAAGTATCCGAGGAACTTGGAATCGCCCAGAGTGTCATCTCAGGCTTTGGCAACGATTCAAGATGATGGTAATGGGAGTAGATGTTACAGCACAGGTCGCCCCGAGTTACAACGCCGAATGAGGACCGGTATTTAGCAGTTACTGCCAAAAGAAACAGACGGAGCACAGCATCAGACCAGTCTCGTCAGCTCTCTTCAGCTACCGGCACGACAGTTTCAAGGCAGACCGTGTACAGACGCTTAGGGCACATTGGTCTATATGCGTAGGCCTGTCAGATGTGTTCCACTTACCGCAACTCACTGTCGCCTGCGATTAACCTGGAGTACAGTGCATGCATTGTGGACACCGCAACAGTGGTCTGGTGTGATGTTTTCCGACGAGTCCAGGTTTAGTTTACAGTCTGATTCTCGCCGGACTTTCGTATGGAGAACGCCAGGTACCCGTTACCACAGGATGCAGGATGACTCGTTTGGGGAGGGAATTATTCTTGGTTCCAGAACTGACCTGCATGTTCAGAGTGTAACGATGACAGGCCACATCTATCGGGATGTCATTCTGGAACAACATGTACCATTTGTTTCGGGGCGCCATGGGTGCTGAATTTCTGTTTATGGATGACAACCCTCGTCCTCACCGTGCAAACATCGTAGACGAATGCCTTCAATTGGAGGATATCACCCGTATGGATTGGCCAGCATACTCACCGGACTTGAATCCAATAGAGCATGTGGGATATGCTTGGTCGACGAATTGCAGCCCGTCAACCCCCTCCCACCTGTCAACCGGAACATCGGAGGGCATTTCTTGATAAGTGGTGTAATATTCCCCAAGATCAGATTGATAATTTTATACTCAGCATGCCTAGGCGTTGTAAGGCCTGTATTGCATCTTCCGGGAGACATACTCCATATTAACCATCATACTAACCATGTTATGCTGTTTTTTGTAAATAGGTTCTTTTTTTGAAATTTGCTCCAGGGAGTAAAAATCGCAATTTTTATTAATTATGTCAAACATATAGCATCTTTTTTGCTCTTTACCTTTTGTTTAATAAATAGACTGTACAAATAAGCCAAATTTGTTTTGCTTCTGTCTCTTTCTTTGCCTGAACTTCATTATCCTTAATTTATGGACATGAGTGTATATATCTCACCTTACGTGCATAATTTATCTTTTATCTGTACGATATTTAATACCAAATCATGTTTCATTAAAAAATTACGTTAATCAAATTCTGGTTTATAAAAATTTTAGGAAAAAAAATTAATTTCAATTACATTGCCAAGAATAAGTAAATTTTCATAAAAATTAAGTAGCATGCAAAAAAAGTAATTATGAAGAAGGCATTATTGTATGAAAATAATATGATATGTGACAATTTGTAAAAATATGATATTTTTAACAATAGGACATAAAAATTAGTAGAGCTTCTGTTATTAATGTGTATGGGCACATTGCCGAAGACGAGATTTAAAGCTTTTTGCATTTTTATGTAGGTAGAAAGGCTATATAGGGGCCTGATGGTCAGTGATTAGCGCTGTGGAGCTCGGTGCCACAGGTTTCGGGTTCCAATGCCGGCGGTGCCATAGATGTTTGTGGTGGTTTTGAAACCCTCTTTATACCGTAGATCCCACGGTCTAATATGACTGCACGTCGAAGGGCTGACATCCCTATGCCGTAGAAAGATAACATTCCCTGTTTCGAAATCTGCCAGTAGGCAAGCGGCCTTGGTACATCATGGGGCTGTTGAGCCGATGAAGAAGAGAAGAGAAGATGATGAGTATTCTAGGTCATTCAACTGAAAAAAAATAAAATGGAAATCCATTGGGCGAATAGGAGTAGACCAGAGTCAATTCTGTGCAAGCACAATGGTTTAAAAATATAATCATTTTATAATTCATAGATTCAGCAATGCATGCCCAAAGAAAAGAATAACAGAGGAAAAATTAGAGCTACAAGTTCCACAGCCTTAACAATGCAAAAATACTGGCAAATGAAACATTTAATGTTTGCTTAAAATGTATTACCCTTTTCTTTTTCATTTGCCCAACAGCCTCATGGTGCGCCAGGCCATCTGCCAACTGTCAGATAAAATGTATTACATAAAAGTGCATATCTCTTATATTTGCATGTATTACATAAAAATCCATATTTTGCATAAAATCTAAATGTTTGCAGATCACATAAGTTTAACTTAACCAGAATACGCATATTCGAAACACGCTTAAATAAAATGCACATTCTAACTCGCTGTGATAAAATGAATTTTTTCAGCATTGTTTTGCAATCAAGACAAAAAGTTAGACCTGTTTTCCTGTAATCCTCGATGTCTCAATGGAATATTTCATCAAAAATTGCGAGTTTCTTGGTAAGCAATGCAAAAGCTACTTAGATTACTAGTGGTGGAAGTAATCAGGGGAATCTCACAGAACTAGTTGAGCTTCTATGCTCACATGATTCAGGAATGAAAGCCTTCAGCATTTTCCTTTAGAAAGAGGCTTCAAAAAACATATTGCAACGAGAGAATTTTTGTGCTTTACATGTCTTAATTAGTTAAAAAAAATTATATGCTATAATATTTCTCTATGAAATCACTGGGCTTATAATAATTAGTTTTGGATATTCAGGCTTATCTAACTTGATCGATAATACCGTCTGATCTAGTATAGTATAAGCCAAAATCAATGTACTGTAACGTCTCGGCCTATAATACACAACGACTTCAAGAAGAGGGACACTTTCAGATACATGGGAACATTTAAATTTTTATTTACAAGCACTATATATACAAATAATGAACTCTGGGTTATTATGCAAAGAAATGAAAATTTAAAATAAAATTTGATCACAAGTGCACGATTAAATCACAAGTACAATTCACTCCAAGGTCGGGTATTTTTCAGAGTTCTTGAGTCTACTTCGAATCTAATTGCCTGATCTGCGGCAGACCTTAATTATCACAAGTCGTGTGCACGATACACGAAACCATAATGGTTCACTTTGAAGAACAGGCCTATTCAGTCACTTCAGAGAAAAAAAGAAAAGCAACACTTTCCCCTTTATTCTCCAAAAACTTCTCTTTAAGGAAATCTGTCAAGGGACGGGGGTTAGTTTCCTTCAGTTTTCTTTTGGAGTAGACATTTCCCATCTCATGGTCGATCACCAATCACAATGGTGCAACTCATGGTATAGTTCATATCCAATCTGTAGTTGTTTTGACCTGTGAAGGTCGTACAGACATTCGGTAATTCCCTGAGTCTCATTATACATGACACCAAATATCTGCTGTCATATTTTAGTGACAGGTTGTTCTCAATAGTACAAAACACTAATCGCATGTAGTATAACTACCCACAACACTTCTTGTCTCAAATGTGAGTGTTGTGTTATTATTATGTACTTGTCAAATAATATACATTCTTCTCTCCTGGGATGAAATGTCAAAACTCTTCAAGTGAGAAAAATGCTACAGTATTCAGGCATTATCCAAACCCATTTAATGAATAAAAACACGTAGTTATAATCAAGTCATATTGTTTCATGCCATGTTATACAGACAACTTGTCCAAAACGCAGCTTCAATTTTAATTCTGCTAATGTGAGCATCAAAAGACTCCACAATTCCGTCACACCGCTGTTCCGTCACCCAAAACTTTGTCTTACGTTACGATGAATATTAAATTTGTAAAGAAATTTACATTGTTCAATAATCTAATCGACATGACAATACAAAATTTAGTAAAGAATTTAGCAATTCGCATTTCCGCCAATTTTGCTCATTTTTCAATGGATAAGGTGAAGTTATTTTTGGAGATAGGGTTATTTTTCCTAGTTAACACCAAATATTTCTTGAAATTATCTGAAACACTCTCTCTATGTAAATAACTTCCACATGATTGAGAAACTTTGGAATAATATATTCAATTTTGAAATTAACGTCATTACGCAGGATGTTTTACAACGTGTTTTTGGTAATATGTATTGCATGTTAATTTACGAAAACAGGAGAATGATTCACTCTTTGAGCATTCAGTGTAGTTTCATTTTTAATGCATGAATTGAACTGTGCCCATCTTTAATTACAAATAGGTATTTTCATTCATTAAAAAAATTATTGTAGAAAATTCATGGTATATAATTTTTATTGATAAAGCATATAATCTTACACAGTGGTGGCAAAAAATTATCACTTAAGAGTTTGAGTTTTTTACAATGTGTGATAATATTTTGATAGTAGGTAGTTTTTGTCTTTTAATAATACTATCTTATTACATTTTTTTTCTGAACTACTCAAGTTTATAAATTAATTTGAAGTGCCATCAAAAACTTGAACAAATATATATTAAAGATGTATACTAAATATGCATTTCTGTATGTACTGTTTTGGGTAAAGATGTATATGTATGCTTAAATATATGCATACTTTTAGAATCTGTAAGTACATTATGTGAGCTACCTCGGCTACAAGGGTATTTTATTCAAAACTGTATACATTTGTATGCTCATATGGATTTCCACTTTTACTCGAGTGTGAATAGATGCGAATGCTATGCGAGTATATCTATATATGCCTGTACGTCGTCACAAACACACAGATATGTATATACATATATATATATATATATATATATACGATATATGTATTTTATATATATATATATATATATATATATATATGTATATATATAATATATATATATATATATATATAATACATGAATAATGAATATATGAATACGTGTAAGTCGCATGCATGTATGAGTGTTGTGTATATATGCGGATATTGGTATGCGTGTAATTTTTTTCTTGAGATTGTATGTGAGTTTGTATACATTTAGGCTTGTGATTGAGATTGTTTATGGACATGCATGAGCCTGATTAATGCTTTGTTGTATGTGTGTGCATGATTTGTACATTTATTTTTATGTGGAAATAGGTATGTATTATGTGCTTATGCTTTATGTGTATGTGTATATATATGCATGTATGTATGCATGCAGTGTGTATTTGTATGTATGTAGATATGTGCATGTACTATATGCATGAATGTGTGTATGAATGTATGAGTACTTATGTGTATGAATGTATGAGACGGTGTATGCATATATGTGGTATATGTTTGTGCATTTGTGTGAATACACGGGTGTGTGTATGCATATACCTGGGTACTTGTGTATGTGCGATTGTATAATTGTGTGCATATGTAAGTGTATGTATTTGTATTTTCTTGTGCGTATGATGTGCTACATGTGTTTGTATGCACGTGTGTCTATGTTTGATGTACGCAAAATATAAATTCACGCATGCGTACATACTCACACACAAACATTCATATATACACAAGCTCATGCACACATTAATACACAAGCATGTATATAAGAATGTACATAAATAAATTTATAGACAAATACTTACATGAATACACACACAAACACATTATACACATTCACAAGCTTTCATATGTATATACATGTATGCGCACATATATACACTTGTAAATGCCTATGAACACTACAGATGTGTATGCACATTTATACACAGGCATACACCTGCGCATACATACACATACACTCACATGCACATGTATACATATGTATCAAAAACATATGCACGCACATTCATACACACATGCAAAGCAAGCACATAGATACACACGAATACAGATACATACTTGCTCAAGGGCTTATACACATTATGAATTTAAATACATAAGCATACAAGTATACATAGCCACATACAATCATATGCACAAATTTACACGCATACGTATGCACAAACGTATAAATACTTATAAACATACATATAAACATATAAATACGCATACATAAACGTCCGCATGCGCAGAAACATGCACATATACAAATGCCTACAAACGTAAGCACAAACTTATATGTATGAATACACACAAATAAATATAAAGTATATATATAAGAAATACACATAGATAAACATAAATTGATATATTTACAATCTCATACACACACATATTTACATATATGCATAGATACACACTGGTATATATACATTACATACACTCATATGGAAGTCATGGTCCATCAAGGAATGTAATGCCGAAGAGTTATTTAATTTAATAGGGTATATTTAAAATAATGTTTATCGAATTTTTCTTTTGCCTTTTTGTTTTTCTTTAAAAAATAGTGTTTTATAATGAAACATAATTCACGTTTTTCCCTGTCGAAAAAAGAAAAATCATCTTTGCTTTTAAACAACAAAAATATTATTTCAAGTAAATTAAAACTTAATATTTGAACATAAATATAAAATATTAAATTCAAAATTAGTTGATTGTAATACTATAAATGGGACCTGATGATCGAGTGACTAGTGGTGTCATTGTTCGAGTCCCCGTTGTGCCATGTATGTTTATAGCGGTGAGGAATCCACTTTAAACCGTAGGTCCCGGTCTAATACGGCTGTAGAGCATTCGTCTGACTACCCTATCTTGTTAAAAGTAAATATCTCATGTTTTCGAATCTGTCAGTAGGCAGACGACCTTTGGCCTACAAAGAGCTGTTGCTGCATTGATGAAGAAATCATTTTAAACAAAAATGATTCAACACAGTTTTCGCGTAAATGATACCCAAAACAGAATAAAATTTGTTTACGTATAATTGTGTAAAAAAATATTATTTTCTTTTGAAGTAATATAGATTTTTTCATAATTAAAATACTCATACAGATATATAATATAACAAAACAAAAACAGATTATTTTGTGAAAGAAATTCTAAAAGTTCTTAATACTTCATTCGGAATACTTCAAAAAGCCACCGAGTTAATATTTCCAAATAACTATTCTCTTTGTTGATATGTGCCACCGATTAATGAGCAACAACAAAACCATCCTTTGCCCTTTTTAATTAAAACGAGCGGACATCGTGTTACATTTTTAGCCACTAATCACGTTACAAAGGATGTTGCACGGAGAAAATTGCCTAATTAAATAATTGCCAGAGCGATCAAACAAAAGATGGTCGCGGGTGATCATAATTGAGAGGGTTTCTTTTAAAGGACTTCTTGCGGTTTTCTTTAATCTTCGTGGCATTTTTCTGGAACTAATCAGATCAGAACTGCAAGAAGCTCTTAAGTACTTCGGCATGATTTTTTGGAACCCAGTAATTCCCGGAAGAGAAAAAAAACCTGTTTGTATTCGAATATCCACATCTTTTGGAAGATTAGCGAATTGATTGCAGTAAAATCTAACAGCATAATTTACTACTATGCCTAAAAAGTAAAACTATTTTTCAATTTAAATTTCCCCGGTATATGGAATTTCAATTTTTTTTCTTTTTTTAGGTTGTTGGCACTGCCCTTGACATCTGTGTGTAATTTCACGTCAAAATATTCATTAGTATTTGAGTTACGCTTTTATTTGTGAGATGCTAAAACTGATTTCGGTGACTTTTGAAATGTCTGAATTAATTGAACAAAGAACTTGCATTCAATTTTGTTTGCGGAAACGTATGGAATGTTGCAGAAGGCATTCGGTGAACAAACTATATAGGAAAGAAATATTTGCAAGTGGTAAAAACAGTTCAAAGAAGGCAGAGAACGCGTTGAAGACGGAGAGTCCTCTGGTAGACCATAAACCCCAACCGACGAAGCCCACGTCCAAAAAAATTAATTAATTCAATTCCGGATATTTTTACTTAAGCTCATTCACCACCATAATGGAAGACGCATAATAGATTCAGTGTTATTTTCAAAGTCCCATTAGACTGCACTGTTTCTGCACCACCTTAGAAACCCTCTCTGAACCCCTCTATTTACACCTTTCACGTATATCTTAGAGTCAAGCGATACGGTTTTCCACTTACAAATTTATTGCAATCATGCCTGGTCTGACATATATTTGGGTTCATGATGAACCAAGCTTTCTTAGTGTAATAAGATATTGAAGATAGCATTTGTATTATCTTTTAGTTACAAAAGCTATACTTTTAAATTGTAGCATTAAAGTGTTAACTTATTGATGTTGATTATATGAAATAGCCAGTATTATTTCTTCAGTCGTGCAACAACCCCATGGTGGGCCAAGATCGTCTGCGAGCTGGCATATTTCGAGACAGGAGATGATTTTTTTTTACATAGTAGTGTTGTCAGCTTTAAACCCAACGCTGTACAGTCATATTAGACCTGAATCTACTGTTTAAAGTAGATTCCGAACATCCATGGAACCGCCGGGACTCGAATTCAAAGCTTGTGGCGCAGAGCGCAAGACACTGCCTTAGCCATCAGGACGCAGTTAATATTACAGTTCTTAAAAGTTCCAATTTTTTTCTGCTCAATTTGGGGCAGTTACACTTTGAAAAGCGCTAAACTTGTTAACAGCTTTATAAAACAAAATGCCATTACTATGTTAGTTAATATTTCAAACGATAAATTTTTCCACAAATTTTCAAACGATAAATTTACGAAATCTATTTGTACTTAGGCTCTGATGGCCGAGTGAATAGCGCTCTGTGCCACAGGTTTCGACTTTGAGCTCGGCAGTGCTATGGATGTTTGTAGTGCTTGGGAATCCACTTTAAACTGTAGGTTCCGGCCTAATATGACTGTAGAACTTTGGTTGTCAGCCCAATCTCATTAAAAGAATGTCCTATCCCGAAATCTGCCAGTAAGCAGACGATCTTCCCAAGGGGTTGTTGCGCCATTGAAGAAGAATGGTTTGGTTTAGCTTGTCACTCAACGGTCATTACGTGCACACTTTGCGCTAATTAGACCAGGGCCTTTCGAACCACTAAAAATAACACATGCCACCACCAGAATTTGAACCTCAAGCCTGTAATACCAAAATGCCAGAGCGCTAGCCAATTGACCATCAGGCCAGAGCAATAGCCAATTGACCAAGAGACCGGCCAATGACGAAGAAGTATTTGAACTTTCGTTTGTCCTCTTGCAGGGTAATGAGTAATCGCTACCTTTGCTCCACGAATAAGATCTATATTATTGCTTGATTTATTACAAGATATCCAACATACCTGGTCTCAAAAATCTCATTACTACATATATCATTGATGAATAGCTAATACAAATGAGTAGTGGCACTATTTTAAATATAACAATCCAAATTCAACTACTCATTCTTGTTAAATGGCTCCCAGAAAGATATTCCTCTCATCGTAAAACGAAATCCTTTTCACACTTTCATCCCATCGCTTATTAATAATGAATCTAATCATCAAGATGCGATAATAACACAATGCGAGTCGCTTCCAAACTGAATGGCAACTCCGTTGAATTAGAATACTCGTCGTTTTCACTTTACGAGCTGCTGCTCTACATACAAATCTCCCGCCTCTTTTCAAATAACTGATCTTTTAGTTGAGTTTTCGCTGGAAGACTTCCCCGTGAGGATTGGCGAAAGCGAGAGCATCGCTTCTGAATGCAGATGACTCTTTCAAAGCGAGTCGCACCTCCACTTCTGGAGGGTCTCTCTGAATCTCTGGAGATGCGCAATTAATTAGGTCTCCCCGAAGGAGGTGGAAGGAGGCCATTCCTTCAGGGCCTACGCTGGTTTTCCGCCCGCTTTCATTTGCGACTGATTTGCTTTTAAAATATTTCCTCTCGGAGGATGTTTAAGATGGAATTGGATTTGTCCCTCGTTAGTTTTTGCTGATGAGAACTGATCGTATATTGAATGAACATAGAAATTGCAAATTAATTCTTTAATTTAAGTTATGCTGTTAAGAAAAAGAGGATGTATATAATCGATATTTTATCAAGGTTTGCAGTGTTAAGTGTTGATTGTGGTGGTTTTGTTGAGAGCAATAATGATTACAATATCATACTAATATTTTTCTAATGCTCTAGTAATTTTGTTAAGTCAGTTTTTCCACTTTATAATTTTATTGGGGTGGTAATGTTACTAACGTCGTTCACAACATTAAGTCACAAGTGCCTCCTGGGTGGTGCTAAATGAATAACTACTAAATGCTATGGCTACTTGACCCGGAACAAAGATTGTGCATCATCCAAACTTTAAAATGAATACACGACAGTGGAATGCTGGGGGTCTGTTTGGCGCTAAATTTCAAGAAATGAAAAATATTTTAGTGGGGGATGTTGAAGTTCTGGTTATCTCAGAGGCAAATATTTCAGAAAAAAACCAATAGATTAACCAAGATATTAAGTTCCTTAATAAAAATGTTAAATACATAATTTCCAGTGTATTCCATCATATGCTGGTAGGGATGGAAATGAAAGGGTAGGTATTCTGGCAAAAAAGGGAACAGACGAAGTTCCTGGACAGTGTCCTATCCTTCTTGACTCTTTTAGGTTTAGTTAGTCCCTCTGCGGTCACTTTTTGTACAATTTGGGCTAATTAGACGTAGATTTACAGTTAAACATGGATTCCGAATAACACTAACTAGCACCCATGCCACAGCCAGGATTGAAACCTGTGGTACCAAAGGCCAGCCCACCAGCCAACTGGCCACCAGGACACCCAATGATAAGAAGTATCTTAAATTACATTTGCCCTTTTGTGAGATTGTTAATAATCATTACTCCACGAATAAGATCTACATTATCGTCTGAATTGTTCCAAGATATCCAACATTCCAGGTCTCAAAAATCCCATTACTACTCATTACTACTTATACCATTGATGAATAGTAGATTCATAAAGAGTAAAAGGCACTATTTTACATACAACAATAACATTTCAACTACCCACTATTGTTAAATGGCTCCCAGAAAGACATTCCTCTCATCGTAAAATGAAATCCTTTTCACACTTTCCTCCCATCACTTATTAATAATGAATCTAATCATCAGGAAGCTTAGATGCATGATAATTACACAATGCGTGGAACAACGCTTCCAAACTGGCAACTCCAGCGGAATTAGAATACTCGTCGTTTTCGCTTTACGAGCTGCTGCTCTACATACAAATCTCCCGCCTCGTTTCATATAGCTGATCTTTTAGTGAGTTTTCGCTGGAAGACTTGCTCCGTGGAGGATTGGCGAACGCCAGAGGATCGCTTTTCAATGCAGATGACTCTTTCAAAGCGAATCGCACCACCACTTCTGGAAGATCTCGCCCCCTCCCTGGAGATGCGCAATTAATTAGGTCTTCCCGAAGGAGGCGGAAGGAGGTCATCGCTTCAGGGCCTACGCTGGCTTTCCGCCCGCTTTCATTTGAGACTGATTTGCTTTTAAAATATTTCCTTTCGGAGGATGTTTAATACGGAATTGGATTTCCCCTCGTTAATTTTGCCGATGAGAACTGATCGTTTATTGAATGAACATAGAAATTGGAAATTAATTCTTTAATTTCAGTTACGCTATTAAGAAAAAGTGTATGTGTCTAATCTATATTTTATCAACGTTTTGTAGTTTTTTTATAGCATTGATTCCAGTATTTTTTAAAGGTAAAGTGTGTATTTTTCGATAAAACTGGTTTCGGGTTCGAGTTCCTGCAGTGCCGAGGATGTTTGTAAAAGTTCGAATCCACTTTCAACCGTAGGTCACGGTCTAATATGTGTCTAGAACGTTAGGTGAAGGGTTGTCAGCTGTACCACGTAACGAGAAAACCTTGATAACTTAACGATAACTGCCAGTAGGTGGACGGCTTTGCCTATCAAGGAGAGTTGCTCTAATAAAGAAGACTGGTTTGGTTTGTTGCTCTACAGTCATTTTGTGCACACTTTAGGATAATTAGACCGGGACCTACAGTTTAACGTCGATTCAGAATCCCTCATAAATAATCATGCCACCGTGTACCAAAGGACAGATCGCTAGCCAATTGGCCATCAGGCCACCCAATGAAGAAGAAAAACGTATTTGAAGTTACCTTTGCCTTCTTGTAGGATATTTAGTAATCGCTACCATTGGTCTACGATTAACTCCTAAATTATTACATGGTTTGTTGCAAGATATATAACATTCCAGGTCTCAAATACCCCATTACAACACATTGATGAATGGTTGATTCATAAAGGCACTATTTTAAATAAAACAATCCCAACTCAAGTACCCATTCATGTTAAATGTCTCCCAGAAAGATATTCCTCTCATCGTAAAACGAAATCCTTTTGACACTTTCATCCCATCGCTTATTAATAATGAATCTAATCATCGGGATGCGATAATAACACAATGCGAATCGCTTCCAAACTAAATGGTAACTCCAGCGGAATTAGAATACTCGTCGTTTTCACTTTACAAGCTGCTGCTCTACATACAAATCTCCCGCCTTGTTTTAAATAACTGATATTTTAGTTGAGTTTTCGCTGGAAGAATTCCTCCATGGAGGATTGGCGAACGAGAGGATCGCTTTTGAATGCAGGTGACTCTTTTAGAGCAAGTCGCACCTCAACTTCTGGAGGATCTCTCCCCCTCCCTAGAGATGTGCAATTAATTAGGTCTTCCCGAAGGAGGTGGAAGGAGGTCATTCCTTCAGGGCCTATGCCGGCTTTCCGCCCGCCTTCATTTGCGACTGATTTGCTTTTAAAATATTTCCTTTCGGAGGATGTTTAAGATGGAATTCGATTTGCCCTCGTTAGTTTTGCTGATGAGAACTGATCGTATATTGAGTGAACTTAGAAATTGGAAATTAATACTGTAATTTCAGAGGATGTGTACAATCTATATTTTATCAGGAGTTTGCAGTGTTTATTTCAGTGTTTTTTCTTTTAGTTTTTTCAAGTAGCTGAAGTTTTTCTTCAATTTAAGGACACTAATGATTAGAATATCGCACTAATATTTCTCAAATTCATTGGTAATTTTGTTAAGTCAATTTTTTTTACTTTTCTTGATTAGGTTTGCTTTGTCGCTATACAACTAGTTTGCACACACTTTAGGCTAATTAGACAGGGGCTTCAATTTAATGTTGTTTTCGAACCACTCACAAACATCCATGTCACCGCCAATTGGCCATCAGGCTTCCATACTTTTCGTAATGTTACTCGCGGCCGTCACAACCTTAAGTTACACTTACTTCCTGGGTGGGGATAAATGAGTAACGACCAGAGGGTATGGTTATTGCCAAGGAAAAATAACAGTGCGTCATCCAAAATTTAAATTGAATATACTAAAGTTGAATGCTGGTGATCTGTCTTGTGTTAAATTAAAAAAAATTACGATTTGCTTAGAGAAGGATGTTGATGTTTTGGTAATCCTAGAGGCAAACATCACAGAAAAAAAAAGAAAATAAAAAGAAGATTTAAGTTTCTTAATAAAAATGGTAAATACATCATTTTGCAGTAAGTTCCATCCCATGTTGGATTTGATAGAAACTAACGGGCAGATCTTCTGAGAAAAAAAGGAACAGAAGAACTTTCTGGATAGTGTCCTATTCCTCTTGACTCTTTTAAGAGAACTATGCTGGACAAAATTTAGTCATTATATGTTAGTGAGTTATTATGTAATACCAAAGGAAAAGTCTGGGCTGACTGGAAAAATTGAGTGGAAAAACTCGCAAAGAGGCTGTTGCTAATTTTAGAATAAGAACTGGACAAGACTGCCTGGCCCAAACTTCTGGTCAAAATAGGGACTGTGCACTTGGATATATATGTTTTATGTAAGACAGAGAAAAATGAATAAGCCCCATCTATCGTTTGCTCGGGACTGGACTCTCAGAATGGTGATTTGTGGTATTTATTGGAGGCCAAAGAAACCATGTTGTTAATAATTTATTGCCGTTTTTAAATTTTTTTTCCTTAGGACATTTAACTTATTTTAAACTGTTTTCAAGGTCTTTTGATCGTTTTTGTTAAGAATATCTGGTAATGTCTTCCCTTTGTAATTTTGATTAGTTTATATGTTTTTTTATTTCTACTGTCAATGTCCAAATTTGTATGAATTGAGTTCTAATAAATCCATGGATAACAATAACAACAACAATTTTTTACTGTTTCTTTTTGTTTTCTCTTCCATCAAGTAATTATTTGGTAGGACTTAAAGAAATCTGATCCTCATTGTTTTATGCATAAAGAAATTAGGAAAATACTTATGCATCCAATACAATCATATAGAAATAGTGGTAAACTTACCACTATTAACAGACCAAGAAAAATTCTTGGTCTGGAATACGTTAAAACAAGTTTATGAAATTATTGGCAAACTCTTTCAGGTCATCATAAATGAAAAGAATCACATTTGAATTTCATTAAGAGGCATGAGATTAAATAAAAAACACGACTTCGCGTTTTTTATATTTTCGTGATAGTAGTGTGTGAAATGTGGTTACAAACAAAAAGGTCTAGAAAAATGTGGAAGTGAAATAATGCCTTCATGGGGCATATAAGATTACTATCATCCATTTGTTCCAAGTGTTGATGCCAACGTGTCCTGAGCGTCGATGTATAACAATCACTATTGAGTTTGCTCAAGGCTGCAATTCTTGAATAAAGAGATAGTGAAATCGAGTGATAGTGAACAATCAATGTCACTAAACCACGAGTGAGAAATAATGCAAAAATGTTTAGTTAATTATGCTTCCATCTTAAAGATATTCTAGCTAATTGGAGACCAAACAAGTGACCATTTCCTCGAAACAGATTGATTTAAATGTTACTAATGTAAAAATTTGAGCAATGATTTATATTTATTCCAATTCATGAAAAGCAAAATTCAAAGGAATAAATTTCACGACCAGTTTAGCGACCATATTCTGTCCCTCTACGATTTTAATTTAATGGAGAATGTACTCAGTGCCATAGTTTCTGAGATCAAATCCCGGTGATGCCATGGATGTTTGTAGTGGTTCCGTAATGGTAGAATTCACTTTCTACAGTAGGTCTTAGTTGCATATGACTACTACTATTACTACTACACCACACCACATTACTGTGCCTAGAGTTGAGTTGCTTCTATAGCGTTTGGGATTGATGTGGGTGAGAGAAGTCTGACTGTGATCCGTGACGCTCTTACAGTCATATGAAACCGGGACCTACGGCTTAAAGTGGATTTCTAACCACTACAAACATCCATAGCACGGCCGGGACTCAAGGGAAAAACTTGTGGTACCGAGGCCTAAACACTGGTCATTCAGGCCCATGGCTTCATATGACTGTAGAGTGTTGGATATAGTAACTGCACTATAATAAGCACTGACAATTTAGCACCGCACCGTAATAAGCACTGAGGACCCTATCCTTTTAAAAAAGAAAACATCTCCTGTCCCGAAATCTGCCAATAAGCAGACAGCCTTGGCCAACCATGGGGCTGTTGGGATGAAGAAGAAAATGTATAACCTCGATAACAACGACAATAATTTCTGTAAATATTTTATTAATGCAAGAAATATGAGATAAATTTTAATCAAAACTATTTTTAGATAAATTTTATAGTATTAATACTTTTTTTTTGTTTAAAATATATTTTAATCATATTCACAGAAGAATTTCGAGCGGTGAGCAAGTATAACTTTTTATTTATTTTTTTTATCCCATATCCGAATTTAAGGAAATATTATATTGTTTATTCTAGTAAATTTATAGTTTATTCTAGTAAATTTAATAAGGAAAAAATATTCACGGACTTTTAAAAGAAATATAGAAAATTTTCATAAAATACCATATTGAAAAAAAAAAGAATAAATAAACTAAAATTTCATTATGATTGAATGCCTGCAAAAATAATTCTTTATCGAAAAGAACTTCGCCTTGGAGAAATTTTAATATCAACGAAGAAAGAGATTTTATATAGTTACGGAATTAAAGTATAAAATAATTCAAAAATCATGGCATTGAAAGAAAATATATAAATGATTACAGAATATTTGTAAGAAAACGTCTTTTCAGAATACCAACGTAATACATTCCTTTATGCATTCAAATATTATGAAATCAATGATAGAATCATTTAAAAGAATTAAAAAGATTGCAAGAAAAATGCAAAAAAATAATCTTCTAACTAATTAGAATATAAAAAAATTTCATTGTTAAAATCAAATATTAATATATAATTACCCACGCAAATGGAATTTGAATTTTTGAAATTTTTATATTAAAAATAGTATTTTTATATCTGTGGAATCAAAAGATTAACAAAAGGAACGATACACATAAATATTTAATTTATTCCATGACGATAATAAATAAATAAATAAATGCGAGGATAAATAAAAATAATTCTTAATTAAAAAAAATTTAAAAAATTATCATTTTTATAATTTCAAAAATATTTTGTTAAAAAAATTCTGATTTTGATGCATTTATAAATTTAGAAATATTTATTGTATTTAAATAATTACAATTAGATTACTTATGCATTTAATATTATATTGGGACTCATTTTATTTAATCGCTCATTTGCTATCAAAGACTTCTTTAATAGAAAAAAATAGTAAATTTTTTTCTTAAGATTTAATTTCATGACAAATAAAAATTTATAATCCTGTAATTTTCTGCCTATACTAGACCTATACCATCTGCAAGAAGAGAGCCACTTTTAGGGTCATGGGAGCACATTTTTATTTACATGCATTACATGCAAATGCACATTTTTATTATATATATATTTATATATACACACGCAAACAAATACAGAGCACTGGGTTATTATACAAAGAAATAAAAATTAAAAATATAAATTTCATCACAAGTGCACGACTAAATCACAAGTACAATTTCCTTCAAAGTCGAATATTTTTTCAGACTTCTCGAGTCTACGTCGAATCCCAAAACATGTTGTCTGCTACAGACCTTAATTATCACATGTCGTGATAAGGGGCTCACTTTGGAAACAGGCGGAAACTCCAGCCTATCCAGTCATTCAGAGAAAAAGATAAAACAACACTCTTTTGTTGACTCGTCGCAAAACTGTCTTTTCTACTCTAAAAATATCCCTTTTAGAAAATCTGTCAAGAAGGAGGGCCAGCTTTCTTCACTTCTCATAGAGTAGACATTTTCTCAGCGCCACGGTTATCTCCAAACACGATGCAGCAACTCATGATGTAGTTCATATTCCATCTGTAATTGTTTCGACCTGTGAGGGCGAATAGAGAATCGCTTCTTTTATGATGTATCTTTATCCAGGACATTGATTATCTGTTATCATATTTGAGTGACATGTTGTTCTTATTAGAATAAAACACTAATTGAATGTAATATAAATATCCACTATACTGCTTATCTGCTGTCAGATTTGAATGATGTGTTATTATTATGCACTTGTTTGAGAATATGCATTCTTTTTCCTGGGAACAAAAATGCTATATTTCTTCACACAGGAAAATTGTTACAATGTTAAGTTAATTTCATTCAATTAATAATAATTTGTTACTATATTTATATTATTTTCAGTCGTACAATTAAAATTAAAAAATCACAAAACATAATCTTTGAATAATTCGCTTTACGAGTGAAATACATAATTGATATTTTTATTCTATTTATTTATTCTTAATTAGTATCCGGAATTTATTTTTCTTTTATTAAAAATAAAAAAATTCTTCCTTAAAAAGAACCACTTCGCTCGGATCAGAATTCTCTTTCCAATTCATGAGTCTACTTTCAGACGGGGAATAAAAAAAAAAAATATCCGCTTCAATTCCGATCCCCCTCAAAAATCAGAAAACTCACCACCAATCCTCCTTCGTACTCTTTTGTGGAAAAACAGTCTTAAATATGCAATTTCATATTCACTCACATTTTTATTTTTACTGTTTTTTTTTTTCTTCTTTCCTTCTCAAAGGAAGGAAATCATATAATCATTCCCTCCCCTCAAATAAATCCAACGCGACAATTTTTTTTTTTCCCTAACCGCAAGGGCAGAAAAATTTTCCTTCCCCCTCTTTTTTAAGCTATTCGAAATGCCTCAACCTTCTTCCCCATCAAAGTTATGCAAAGAAATATTAAAAACTCAACTCCTTAACCCAAGCAGGTATTTACTTTTCTCATATTTTAAATATTTTCGGTTTTCATATTTCTTCTTTCTTGGTATTTTTTATTGATTTTCTTTCTTTTTCATTTTCTTTTTACCATGCAAATAAGTCGGACAGACTTCTGACCCCCGTTTTAGGGAAAAGGCCTTTTAATTTACCATCTTGTTTAATATTCATTGGATATACAAATGGAGTCTGTGGAGGGAATAAATTCTATTGAATAACACAAAAGAATTTTGAAAATCTTCCTTCCTTTTAAAAGTTGGGGAAAATAAACACATTATTTATGGATGTTAGAATTCCACCGTTTTGCCAACATTGCTTTAAAATAATGTTTTTATTTAATGCTTTGTTTAAATACTGCTTTTTGTTAAGATTTCAGGTATGATATTGTAGCATTTTCCCACCAGAAGAGATATAGCATTTCAGAATATAATCTTTTAATGTGCATAATAACGACCTATCCCTGAAATCTGACAGCAGATAATCAGTATCGTCGATATTTATACTACAGTATTTAAACAAAACATTAAATAAAAAAAAAATTTTTTTAAAGCAATGTTGGCAAAACGGTGGAATTATTCATTCCATAAATAATGTGTTTATTTTTGCAGATCCCTACAATGACAAATTAATTTCTTTTAATTAATAATTTTATGCTACATTTACATTATTTTCAGCTGAAGAATTGCTATTAAAAAGTCACCCAATATATTCTTTGAATAATTCGCTTTACCAGCGAAATACATAATTGATATTTTTATTCTATTTATTTATTCTTAATTAGTTTCCGGAATTTATTTTCCTTCTATTGAAAATAAAAAAATAATAATCTTCCTTAAAAGTACCACTTCGCTCGGATCAGAATTTCTTTCCCCATTCAGGGAGTCTACTTTCAGATGGGGAATAAAAAAAAAAATATATCTGCTTCAATTCCGATCCCTGAAAAATCAGAAAAACTCACCACCAATCTTCTCTTCGTGCTCTTTTTGTGGAAAAGCAGCCTTAAATATGCAATTTCATATTCACTCGCATTTTTTTTTTTTTTCATGTTTTTTCTTCCTTCTTCTCAGGGGAAGGAACTGCTCAATGTGGGAGAAATCATATTATCATTCCTCGCCCGCAAATAAATCCACGTGACATTTTTTTTTCCTCTAACTGCAAGGGCAGAAAAAATTCCCCCCCTTTTTAAGCGGTTCGAAATGCCGTCTACGTTCCTCAACCGTCTTCCCCAACGAAGTTATTCATACAAATATTAAAAACTCAACTCCTTAACCCTCGCAGGTATTTACTATTCTGACATTTTAAATATTTTCGGTTTTCATGTTTCTCTTGGTATTTTTTATTGATTTTCTTGCTTTTTTTTTTCTCTCTTCTTCTTTTTACCATGCAAATAAGTCAGGACAGACTTCTTTCTTCCCCGTTTTGGAAAAATGCCTTTTAATTTACCATCTTGTTTAATATTCATTGGATATACAAAAGGCCCAGAGTCCGTAGAGTTTTGGTTTAATTTTATTTAATGTTTTGTTTATACTGAATTGAATAACACAAAAGAATTTTTCTTTTCCCAGAAAAGGAATGTTTCCCTCACTTTTTAAAAGTTGGGGAAAAAAATAAAACACATTATATATGGATTTAATGTTAATTCCACCGTTTTGCCAGCAATGCTTAAAAATGTTTTTATTTAATAAAGGCCTTTTATTTAAATACAGTTTGATGTGTTATATTTCAAAGGTATGATGTCTCCATCAAAGCATATAAGAGTACTATCATGTATTTGTTCCAGATGTTGATGTCAATGTTTCGCATTGTCAATTTGTAATCACTTTTGAATTTGTTCATGTGTTAAAGCATATACTCTTGTATAAGGAGCCAATGGAATTGAGTGATAGTGAGCAAGCACTATCGTATAGTGAATAAACAATACCTTTGGAGCACGAGTGAGAAATAATGCAAAAATGTGTAGTTAAAGATTTAGCTTTTAATCTTAAAGATATTCTAACTAATTGGAGACCGAACAAGTGGCCGTCTCCTCGAAAAAGAATGATTTAAATGTTGCTAATGTAAACATTTCAGCAATGATTTATATTTATTTCAATTCACGAAAAGCAATATACAAAGGAATAAACTTCACGACCAGTTTAGAGACATACCGTGTTCTCTCCCTCTGCGATTTTAATTCAATGGATAATGTACTGGTGTCATAGGTTGTAGGATTGAATCCCGGTGATGCCATGGATGTTTGTAGTGGTTCCTTAGTATTAGAATTAGCTTTATACACTAGATCCCGGTTTCAAGTATGACTACTACGATTACTACTACTACACCACACCACATCACTGTGCCTAGAGCTGAGTTGCTTCTATACCGTTTTGGGAATGATGTGGGTGAGAGAAGTCTGACTGTGATGCGTGACACTCTTACAGTCATATGAAATCGGGACCTACTGCTTAAAGTGGATTTCTAACCACTACAAACATCCATAGCACGGTCGAGACTCAAACGGGAAACGTGTGGCTAGACACTCGGCCATTCAGGCCCATGGCATCATATGACTGTAGAGCGTTGGGTATAGCACTGACAACCCTATCCCGTAAAAAGAAAACATCTCCTGTCTCGAAATCTGCCAATAGGCAGACAGCCTTGGCCAACCATGGAGCTGTTGTGATGTAGAAGAAAATGTATAACCTAGATAGCAACGACAATTATTTCTGTAAATATTTCACTAACGCAAGAAATATCAGATAAATTTTAATCAAAACAATTTTTTAGGTAAATTTTATAGTATTATTATTATTTTTTTTTAGACTGGATACATTTTAATCATATTCACAGAAGAATTTCGAGCAGTGAACAAAAATAACTTATTTATTTTTTTTTTATCCCATATCCGAATTTAATGAAATTTATATTTGTTTACTCTAGTAGATTTAATAAGGAAAAATATTCACGAAATTTTAAATGAAATATGCAAAATTTTCATAAAATACTATTGATACAAAAAGATAAACTAAAAATTTCATTATGCAATATAATTGAATGCACGACAAAAAATAATTCTTTATCAAAATATTCTTCGACTTCGAGAAATTTTAATATCAGCGAAGAAAGAGATTTTATACAGTTACGAAATAAGAGTATAAAATAATCCAAAAAATCATGACATTCAAAGAAAATATGCAGATTATTACAGAATATTTGTAAGAAAACGTCTTTTCAGAATACCAACGTAATACATTTTTTATGCCATACAATTTATGAAATCAATGATAGAATCATTTGTAAAGAATTAATAAGATTGCAAAAAATGCAAAAAGTTAATCTTCTAACTAATTAGAATATAAAATAAATTTTATTATTAAAGTCAAATATTAATATATAATTACCCAGGCAAATGGAATTTGAATTTTTGAAATTTTTATATAAAAACTGTATTTTTATATCTGTGGAATCAAAAGATTAACAAAAGGAACTATACACATAAATATTTAATTTATTCCATGACGATAATAAATAAATAAATAAATGTGAAAATAAATAAAATTAATTCAGAATTTAAAAATAAAAAAAATTATAATTTTTATAATTTCAAAAATATTAAAAAAAATTCGATTTTGATTCATTTACAAAGTTAGAAATATTTATTGTATTTAAAGAATTACAATTAGATGATTTATGCATTTAATATTATATTGCGTCTCATTTTATTTTATAGCTCATTTGGTATAAAAGACTTCTTTAATAGAAAAAAGATTCTTTTCTTAAGATTTAATTTCGCGACAAAAAAAAATTATAATCCTGTAATTCACTGCCTATACTAGAGAGTTATACCACGCTTCAAGAAGAGGGGCCACTTTCATTTGTCATGAGATCACTTTAATTTTTATTTACATGCATTACATGCACATGCACATTTTTATTATACATATATATAAATACGTACAAATACAGAAATACAGAGCGCTGGTTTATTATACAAAGAAATGAAAATTAAAAATATAAATTTCATCACAAGTGCACGACTAAATCACAAGTACAGTTTCATTTCAAAGTCGTAGATTTTTTCACTTCTCTATACGTACAATCCCCCAAAACACGTGGTCTGCGACAGACCTTAATTATCACATGTCGTAATAAAGGGGCTCACTTTGGAAACAGGCGGAAACTTCAGCCTATTGTGTCACTTCAGAGAAAAAGAGATAAAACCACACTCTTTGTCGACTCGTCGCAGAACTGTCTTTTTCTACTCTAAAAATAATCCTTTTAGAAAATCTGTCGAGAAGGAGGGCCCGCTTCCTGCACTTCTCATAGAAGTAGACATTTTCTGAGCCCCACAGTTATCTCCAAATTCTCTCGATGCAGCAACTCATGATGTAGTTCATATCCCATCTGTAATTGTTTCGATCTGTGAAGGTTGAATAGAGAATCGCTTCTTTCATGATGTATCTTTATCCAGGACATTGATTATCTTGCTATCATATTTGAGTGATGTGTTATTATTATGCACTTGTTTGAGAATATGCATTCTTTTACCTGGGAACAAAAATGCTATATCACTTCGCAGAGGAAAATTGCTACAATGTTAAGTTAATTTCATTCAATTAATAATAATTTTTACTATATTTATATTATTTTCAGTCGTACAATTAAAATTAAAATCACAAAATATAATCTTTGAATACCTCGCTTTTACGAGTGAAATACATAATTGATAGTCTATTTATTTCTTAATTAGTTTCCTGGAATTTATTTTCTTTTATTAAAAAAAAAAAAAAAAAAAAATCTTCCTTAAAAAGAACTACTTCGCTCGGATCAGAATTCCTTTTCCAATTCATGAGTCTACATTCAGACGGGGAATAAAAAAAAATATCCGCTTCAATTCCGATCCCCCTCAAAATCAGAAAACTCATCACCAATCTTCTGCTTCTTCGTGCTCTTTTGTGGAAAAGCAGCTTTAAATATGCAATTTCATATTCACTCGCATTTTATTTTTATGTTTTTTTTTTCTTCCTTCCTTCTCTAGGAAGGAACTGCCCAATGTGGGAGAAATCATATTATCATTCCTTCTCGCCCTCAAATAAATCCCACGCGACAATTTTTTTTCCCTAACCGCAAGGGCAGAAAAATTTTCTTCCCTCCCCCTTTTTTAAGTCGTTCGAAATGCCGTCTACGCTCCTCTTCCTTCCGAAGTTATGCATACAAATATTAAAAACTCAACTCCTTAACCCTCGCAGGTATTTACTTTTCTGACATTTTAAATATTTTCGGTTTTTCATATTTCTCACTCTCTGGGTATTTTTTTATTGGTTTTCTTTCTTTTTTTTTCATTCACTATTCTCTCTTTTTACCATGCAAATAAGTCGGGCAGACTTCTGGTCCCCGTTTTTGGAAAAAGGCCTTTAATTTACGATCTTGTTTAATATTCAATGAATATGTAAAAAGGCCCCGAGTCCGTAGAGGGAATAAATTCTATTGAATAACACAAAAGAATTTTAAAAATCTCGCCTTCTTTTTTAAAAATTGGGGAAAAATAAACATATTATTTATGGATTTAAGAATTCCACCGTTTTGCCAACATTGTTTAAAAAAGGTTTTTGTTTAATGTTTTGTTTAAATACTGCTTAATGTTAGGATATCAGGTATGATATTGTAACATTTTTCCCACTATAAGAGATATAGCATTTCTTTTCCCAGGGGAAAGGAATGTATATTCTTTAACAAGTGCGTAATAACAACGTATCACTCAACTCTGATAGCAGATAAAAGCAGTATCGTGGATATTTATACTACATGCAATTAGTGTTTTTGTTCTAATGAGAACAAACTATCACTCAAATCTGACAGCAGATAATCAATGTTATGCATAAGGATACATCGTGAAATTAGCGATTGTTCATGAAATTCTTGGTAAACTGTTCCAGTTCATCAAAAATTAAAAAAAATAAACATATTTTAATTTAATAAAGAAGCCTGAGAATAAAAAAAAAAAATTGAGACACGACTTTACTTTTATTATAACCTATAGTTTGGGAATGATGTGGTTTCAAATTGTCTAAAAAGATGTGGAAGCGAAATAATGTCTCCATCAAAGCATATAAGAGTACTATCATGTATTCGTTCCAGATGTTGATGTCAATGTGTCGCATTGTCAATTTGTAATCACTATTGAATTTGTTCTCTCTTAAAGCATATACTCTTGTATAAGGAGCCAATGGAATTGAGTGATAGTGAACAAGCACTATCGTATGGCGAATAAACAACGCCATTGGAGCACGAGTGAGAAATAATGCAAAAAATGTGTGGTTAAAGATTTAGCTTCAATCTTAAAGATATTCTAGCTAATTGAGACCGAACAAGTGACCATCTCCTCGAAAAAGATTGATTTAAATGATGCTAATGTAAACATTAGAGCAATGATTTATATTTATTTCAATTCACGAAAAGCAAAATACAAAGGAATAAACTTCAGACATACAGTATTCTCTCCCTCTGCGATTTTAATTCAATGGATAATGTACTAGTATCATAGGTTGTAGGATTGAATCCCGGTGATGCCATGGGTGTTTGTAGTGGTTCCTTAGTATTAGAATTAGCTTTATACAGTAGATCCCGGTTTCGTATGACTACTACGATTACTACTACACCACACCACACCACATCACTGTGCCTAGAGCTGAGTTGCTTCTATACCGTTTGGGAATGATGTGGGTGAGAGAAGTCTGACTGTGATCCGTGACACTCTTACAGTCATATGAAACCGGGACCTACGGCTTAAAGTGGATTCCTAACAACTTCAAACATCCATAGCACTGCCGGGACTCAAACGCAAAACGTGGCAACGAGCGCTAGACACTCGGCCATTCAGGCCCATGGCATCATATGACTGTAGAGCGTTGGGTATAGCACTGACAACCCTATCCCGCAAAAAAGAAAACATCTCCTGTCTCGAAATCTGCCAATAGGCAGACAGCCTTGGCCAACCATGGAGCTGTTGTGATGTAGAAGAAAATGTAAACCTAGATAGCAACGACAATTATTTCTGTCAATATTTCACTAACGCAAGAAATATCAGATAAATTTTAATCAAAACTATTTTTTAGGTAAATTTTATTTTATTAATACTTTTTTTTATTTAGACTGATATATTTTAATCATACTCACAGAAGAAGTGAGCAAAAATAACTTTTATTTATTTTTTTTTATCCCATATCCGAATTTAATGCAGTTTACTCTAGTAGCAAAAAAATAAATATGCAAAAGTTTCATTATTTGATTTTTTCATCATCACGCCAAAAATAATTCTTTATCAAAAATATTCTTCGACTCAGAAAAATTTTAATGCAATATTATACAGTTACGAAATAAGAGTATAAAATAATCAAAATCATGCAGATTATTACAGAATATTTGTAAGAAAACGTCTTTTAGAATACCAACGTAATACATTTATTTATGCCATTCAAATATTATGAAATCAATGATAGAATCATTTGTAAAGAATTAAAAAAATTGCAAGAAAAATGCAAAAAGTTAATCTTCTAGCTAATTAGAATATAAAATAAATTTTATTATTGAAAGTCAAATATTAATATATAATTACCCAGGCAAATGGAATTTGAATTTTTGAAATTTTTATATTAAAAATAGTATTTCTTATATCAGTGGAATCAAAAGATTAACAAAAGGAACTATACACACAAATATTTAATTTATTCCATGACGATGATAAATAAATAAATAAACTTGAAAATAAATAAAATTAATTCAGAATTTGAAAAAAATAAAAAAAAAAAAATATATAATTTTTATAATTTCAAAAATATTTTTTAAAAAATTCTGATTTTGATTCATTTACAAAGTTAGAAATATTTATTGTATTTAAATAATTACAATTATATGATTTATGTATTTAATATTATATTGAGTCTCATTTTATTTTATAGCTCATTTGGTATAAAAGACTTCTTTAATAGAAAAAAATAGATTCTTTTTTTCTTAAGATTTAATTTCGCGACAAAAAAAAAATTATAATCCTGTAATTCACTGCCTATACTAGAGTTATACCGGCTTCAAGAAGAGAGAGCCATTTTTAGGGTCATGGGAGTACTTTTAATTTTTATTTACATGCATTACATGCACATGCACATTTATTATACATATATATATATATATATATATACGTACAAATACAGAAATACAGAGCTGGGTTAAAACAAAGAAATAAAAAATTAAAATATAAATTGATCACAAGTGCACGATTAAATCACAAGTACGATTCATTTCAAAGTCGAAGATTTTTTGAAACTTCTCGAGCCTACGTTGAATCCCAAAACACGTGGTCTGCGGCAGACCTTAATTATCACATGTCGTAATAAGGCTCACTTTGGAAACAGGCGGAAACTCCAGCCTATTCAGACACTTCAGAGAAAAAGAGATAAACAACACTCTTCGTCGATTCGTCGCAGAACTCTCTTTTCTACTCTTAAAATATCCCTTTTAGAAAATCTGTCAAGAAGGTGGAAAAGATCCTTAACTTATCCTAGCAGTAGACACTTTCTCAGCCCCACGTTCTATCTCAAATCACGATGCAGCGGTGTAGTCCATATTATACCTGTAATTATTTCGACTTGTGAATGTCGCACAGATAATAGCTAATTTCATTGAGGTCTCATTATGTAGGACACTGATTATTTGCTGTTAGATTTGAGTGACAGGTTGTTCTCATTAGAACAAAACACTAATTGAAAGTAATATAAATATTCACGATACTACTTATTTGCTGTCAGATTTGAGTGACAAGTTGTTATTATGCACAGTTGTTGTTATTAAAGAATTTACATTCTTTACCCCTGGGAACATAAATGCTATATTTTTCCTGTGGGAAAATTCTACAATGCCAAATTAATTACTTTCAATTAATAATAATTTATTATATAATTATATTATTTTCAGTTGAAGAATTATCATTAGGAAATCATATAATCAACATAATCTTTGAAAAATTCCGCATTACTTGGAAATACATAATTGAGATCCTTATTTTATTTATTTATTCTAAATTAGTTTCAGAATTTATTTTCCTTCTATTTAAAAAAAAAAATAAATTCTTCCTCAAAAGAACCACTTCGATCGGATCAGAATTCCTTTTCCAATTCAAGAGTCTACTTTCAGACGGGGAAGAAAAAGAATATTAATAATAATTAATAATAATATCAATATTAATAATAATTTGATAACATATTTATATTATTTTCAGTTGAAGAATTGTCATGAGAAATCACATAATCAACATAATCCTCAACATAATCTTTGAACAATTCCCATTACGAGTGCAATGCAGACGAGTGAAATAATTGAGATTTTTATTTTATTTATTTATTCTTAATTAGTTTCCGAATTTTTTTTTTTCTATTAAAAAAAAAATTCTTCTTTAAAAAGAACCACTTCGCTCGGATCAGAATTCCTTTCCAATTCATGAGTCTACTTTCAGATGGGGAATAAAAAAAATATATATCACTTCAATTCCGATCCCCTCAAAAATCACAAAACTCACCACCAATCTTCTATTCTTGCTCTTTGTGGAAAAAGCAGCCTTAAATATGCAATTTCATATTCACTAGCATTTTTATTTTTTGTCTTTTTTTTCCCCTTCCTACCTCAAGGAACTGCCCAATGTGGGGAAATCATATTATCATTCCCTCGCCCTCAAATAAATTCACGCGACATTTTTTTTTTCCCTAACCGCAAGGGCAGAAAAATTTTTCCCACCCCGGTTCGAAATGCCGTCTACGTTCCTCAACCGTTATGCATACAAATATTAAAAACTCAACTCCTTAACCCTCGCAGGTATTTACTTTTCTGACATTTTAAATATTTTCGGTTTCATATTTCTTCTCTTTTGGTATTTTTTTATTGATTTTCTTTCTTTTTTTTTTTCATTCTCTTTTTTCTTTTTACCATGCAAATAAGTTGGGCAGACTTCTGGCCCCCGTTTTGGAAAAGGCCTTTTAATTTACCATCTTGTTTAATATTCATTGGATAAACAAAAGGCCCGAGTCCGTAGAGGGAATAAATTCTATTGAATAACACAAAAGAATATTTGAAAATCTTCCCTCCTTTTTAAAAGTTGGGGGAAAAATAAACACATTATTTATGGATTTGAGAATTCCACCGTTTTGCCAGCGATGCTTTAAAAAAATGTTTTTATTAAATGTTTTATTTAAATACTGCTTGGTGTTGGGTTTCAGTTATGATAGTGTAGCATTTTTTCCCACGAGAAGAGATATAGCATTTCAGAATGTATAATCTTTAATACGTGCATAATAAAAACCTATTCTTGTCGACTCGTCGCAGAACACTCTGCTTTTCTCCTTCTCCAAAACCTTCATTGACAGCACTTCTCTTTGAAGTGAAAGCCAATTGTATATGACCAATCACGATGCAGCAACTCATGGCGTAGTCCATATTTCATCAGTAATTGTTTCACCTGTGAAGGTCAACAAATTTCATGATATTATCAATGCCACTGAATATCTGCTATCAGATTTGAGTGACAGATTTTCTCATTAGAACAAGACATTAGTTGCATGTAGTATAAATATCCATGACATTGCTTATCTGCTGTCAAATTTGAGTAACAGGTTGTTATTATGAACTTGTTAAAGAATGTACATTCCTTTCCCTGGGAACAGAAATGCTACATCTCTTTCAGTGGAAAACTGCTACAATGTTAAATTAATTTCTTTCAATTAATAACAATTTGTTACTATATTTATATTATTTTCAGTTGAAGAATTGTCATTAGAAAGTCATAAAACATAATCTCGTAAGTCATTCATTAATTAATTCATTCGTAATTCAAAACATTCACTCACAATGCGAAAATACATAGTTCAGATTTTTATTTTATTTATGTATTCTTAATTAGTTTCCGAAATTTATTTTTTTCTATTAAAAAAAAGAACCACTTCGCTCGGATCCGAATTCCTTTTTCCAATTCATGAGTCTACTTTCAGATGGGGAATAAAAAAAATATTCGCTTCAATTCCGATCCCCCTTGAAAAATCAGAAAACTCACCACAATCTTTCTTCTTGCTCTTTGTGGAAAAGCATCCTTAAATATGCAATTTCATATTCACTGCATTTTTATTTTTGAGGGTTTTTTTTTTCCTTCTTCTTCTCAAGGAAGGAACTGCCCAATGTGGGAGAAATCATATTATCATTCCCTCGCCCTCAAATAAATTCCACGCGACATTTTTTTTTTCCCTAACCGCAAGGGCAGAAAAAATTTCCTTTCCCCTTTTTTAAGCGGTTCGAAATGCCGTCTACGTTCCTCAACCTTCTTCCCCATCGAAGTTATGCATACAAATATTAAAAACTCAACTCCTTAACCCTCGCAGGTATTTACTTTTCTGACATTTTAAATATTTTCGGTTTTCATATTTCTCTCTTTTTATTTTTTTTTTATTGATTTTCTTTCTTTTTTTCATTCTCTCTTCTTCTTTTTTTTACCATGCAAATAAGTCGGGCAGACTTCTGGCCCCCAGTTTTGGAAAAGGCCTTTTAATTTACCATCTTGTTTAATATTCATTGGATATACAAAAGGCCCGAGTCCGTAGAGGGAATAAATTCTATTGAATAACACAAAAGAATTTTGAAAATCTTCCCTCCTTTTTAAAAGTTTGGGGAAAAATAAACACATTATTATGGGTATAAGAATTCCATCGTTTTGCCAACATTGCTTTAAAAAGTGTTTTTATTTAATATTTTGTTTAAATACTGTTTGATGTTAGGATTTGAGGTGTGATAATGTAGCATTTTTCCCACGAGAAGAAATATTCATACATTTCAGAAAGTATAATCTTTAATAAGTGCATAATAACAAACTATATCTGAAATTAGTCAGCAGATAAGCAGTATCGTGGATATTTATACAACATGCATTTAGTGTTTTGTTATAATGAGAACAATCACACTCAAATCTCACAGCAAATAAACAGTGTCATGGATAATGATACATCATGGAATCAGCAATTTTCTGTTGGATCTACAAAGGTAGAAACAACTACAGATGGGATATGGACTACGTCATGAGTTGTTGTATCGGGGTTGGTGATAGACCAAGGGTGAGGAAGTGGCGACTCCAATGGGAAGTGAAAGAAGCTGATGATGATGAGCTTTTTTTGAAGAAGGAGAGAAAGAAAGAGTGTTCTGCGACGAGTCGACAAGAATTGCTGTCTTTTTCTCTGAAGTGACTGAATAGGCAGGAGATTCCATCTGTATTTAAAGTGTGGTTCTTATGGTTTCGTGTATCCCGCCGTGATAATGTAAGGGATGGGTGCTTTAGATTCGTCGTAGGCTCGAGAACTCTGAAAATCTCCGTCCTTCTAGGGAACTGCACTTGTAAATCAATTGATATCTTTAATTTTAATTTTTTTTTGTAAATAATAATTTGTAACTTTATATATATATATATATATATATTGAAATTAAAGTGTTCCCATAAACCTGAAAGTGGTCCTTTATAGGCCGAGAAGTTACAATATTAATTTTTTTTGTTAACATGTCACCATATTATGAAAATATTGACATAACATAGCAATTAATTTAATTTTATAAAATATTTTCCTCAGCATTTGTTTGCATTTGTTTTCTTCATTAAAATTTTTATAAGGGCAAATCTTGAATAAAATTATATTAATTTTTTAGTTATTTGTTTTTGTGAGAAATATAACTGAAATGTTATGAAAAGTATAAAGAGAAACACATCTTAAATAGAACCCTCATATTATTATATTACAGTATTTTTAAGACACTCCATTTAAAAATTGTCTGAGCTCTTTTCTAGTTTCAAAATTAATTATGTATCATATTCCAATTTATTGTTGTGATTTCTTTGTTTATAATATAATTATATTTCAACAGTAATTACGTTGCATTTTTTTTTTCATTTATTTTCTGTGAAGTTTTTTCTAGCTTATGGTACTTTGCTTTGCTTTATGATGAATCACTTAATTAGCTAATATATTCGAATAAAAATTTTTAAGAGATTCATTTACCTTTCAATTATCTCGTTATTTTGTATTTGTATTAACTCTTCGTGCTTTTTAATGTTATTTTAATAAAATGTAAATGATCTTTATCAATGAAGTAAGTAAATTAATTTTAGTTTATTGTGGAACATATATTATTTCTCCGTATTTCATGTTTAAATTAAAAGTTCTTTTCTTAGCAATACGTAACCTCGAACGAAGCACACTGAAGCCACGGCCATGCGAATTATTTCG
>BPLR01005594.1:0-45658 GCA_021605095.1 Caerostris extrusa | reverse complement strand
GCACAAATTTGGTCATGTTGTTACTGGACCACGATTCAAGCATACAAGAGAATTTATACTATTGACTCTTCAATTGTGGTTCTCTGTTAAATTTCTCGTATTTCGACAGTTAAATACTCACATAGTTAGTAGGTTCCCCAATGTTCACACTTTCGGCATTTTCATCAACACAAATATCACCGGGATGGGCGTATCCTGTTAGGCTAGAAAGAGTATTAACAATTATTTGAAGTTAGTTACATAATATTATAGTTAGAAACAATTGATACCTTGAAAACATTAACTGGAGATAGAACATAATTAAATTCAACAAATTAATTTAACTTGATATATTGGAAATACAAATGTTTTTTCATCTAAAATATTCTATAAAGCATAATATGAAATTGAATATAAATCTTAACCATATTTTATTACGTATTTTCAGTTAGGATTGCACTAGAGTAAAAAAATATTATTTTTTATGAGAATGGAAAAAATCCCATCATGTTCCTCTGGTTTCTTGTCGTTATATAAAATAAATTTTTTTTTTTTTTAGGATTTCATCTGTGTTCTTTGTGTTACTTTTATACGACGAACAAGCTACCAATGGTTGATAAATGTACGACACTTCCTCCCGGAATTTCAGTGTTGTAATGTGGAAAACCCAGACAAATTCTACCAAGCAGCTATTAAATCGATGCTAGACGCTTTACGTACATCGTTACAGCCGCCATCGAAACTTACCCTTTTTATGACTTCTGGACATCGCCCTAGGTTTTCATCCCTTCAGGAGAACAACTTACATGGATGTGTAAGCGTGTCACGACGTCGGGAGACCTAGTGATATTTTCCTTCACTCTTTTTCAATTCCTTCTATTAGCTCACACTCCCTATATATATCTTGTTCAAATTTTCAATCGTTCATAAAATACTTTTTATTCATCCACTCAAGTTCCAATACATTTTTTTGAACTTTAGTGGATGACACTTCATATTAATACAGTTTTCAAATATTAATTCAGTAATTAAATTTAATTAATTAATTATATTTTTTTTAGATTTAAGTTGCATATATCTACCAATAGATGACGCCAAATAAACTAAAAAAAATGAATGAAAATTATTATAAAGGACTTTCTGTAATATAGTGAAAAAAAGTAGGAAGTGAGTTTAAAAGTTTTTTTTATATTATTTGTTTCTTCTTTTTTTCTTTCCATCGTCTAGAATACAGACCTCACTATTATATCGTGCCATTCCTCTCATCATCCTCATACGTTTGCCATAGTTTTTGTCTGATTTCATGTTTTGTGCTCTCTTTCCTTTTCGTCTTGCAATTTAAATTTTAATATTTTTACCATTTATATCTGGTTTCATTTTTTACCTTCTGCACATATGAACATTATTTCTCTTTGAATGTTTTACAATTTTAAAAATACCGTTGTTTGGCGCAGCATCGCCACATCTAGCCCTTGTGCCACTAAACCCACCAACCAACTAAGCAACCCGAGGTGTTTAACCTGGGCCAAAGGAAATTTTTTTTCTATGTTATCATTCTGTGTCATCAATATTTTTATTTTAAATATTTATTTTTATTAAATTGAGGAATTAATTTTTAAAAATGATACAAATTATTTTGTTTAAATTAATACTTATTTTATTTAAAAATTTTTTACAAAGATTGTTTTTAAATGCTGTCTATAATTCAAACTATCCTTATTTATTGCCCATATTTGAAAGTTGTTTAAATGACCTTTTAACATAGGAAAATTCCTATAAAATTCCTTACATTTTTGGGTTTTCTTCATTAAATTTTGTTGTAACTTAGATATTTTATAAAAAAACAGCACGTTTGCACACAAAATACAAGTGAAGGAAAAAAAGTGAAGTTAGAAATTTGCGTATAATTTTCTGTGTTCTATGCAACGAGGTTTATATTAATTTTTGTTTTTCTAAAAGCTTTATATTAAAACTTTATTAAAAACAACACACAAATTATTTGTATTTGATCATTTCATTTCCTTTCTCAATTTTTGAAATCAATTAGTTTTACTGATTTTTAATAGCTGTATTTTTTACACTATAAATTCTTGCTTTTCTTTTAGTATCTGAGTGAATAATCGTATACAAAAAATATTCGTAATTAAGAGATATCTTAGAGATCTTATAAACTCAATTCCACACGTTGATTTTGGTCATACAGAAAATTCTCATTTTGGTCCTAAAGAAAAAAAAAAATCTATGACTGTTAGTTTACTGTTCTATATTAAATTAATTATTTATACTAGTAGAACACTCACCCATCCAGGAATGCCACCAAAACGTCCTGATGCTTCTAATTTTTGAAGCAGGGCAAGGGATTTAGCTAAACCTTCTTCTGCCTATAAGGAATACAAAAAATCAGTTTAAATTACCTGCAGATTACAACACTTTGAACCAATCGGAGAGATCCATTGATTCCCACTAGAGAGTTAATCTATGAGATAATGGTTACACACATTGTCAAAATTTATATTGAGTCTTCACGTTTCTAAATGCAGAGACAAGAAAAAGTCAGCTATAGGATTCGAACCACAACCCTTCTGCGCAAAATCTGGGCATGTTGTTACTGTACCACGCTTGAAGCATATAAAAGATTTTAAAATGCCAGCACTTAAATTATAGTTCTCTATTAATTTTTTTTTTTCAGAAATTTAAAGAAACTATTAGAGAATTTATCAAATTCTCTAATAGTTTCTATAAATTTCTTTTTTTATTTAATTTCGCTTAAAATATAGCAGTTCAATACTCACAGAGTAAGTTGGCCTATCAGTGCTGACTTCTTCGTTGATTTGATCATCAGACGCAGAACTGGATTCTCTATTTGGCTAGAAGGAGTACAAACACTTATTTAAGTTAGTTACAAAATATTATACTTAACAACAATCGATACCAATTAGAGGCAGAACATGATTCAATTAAAAATCAAGAATTTAATTTGACAAATTTTAAATAAAAATGTATTTTCATCTCAAATATACTTAAAACTAATATGAAAAACCATATAAACCATAATTCTATCTCATTATATATTTTCAATGATGATTCCCTAAGACTAGATAAAAATGTTTTTTTAATGAAATGGAAAAAATTCTTTAATGTTCGTCAGGCTCCTTGCTGATATATTATAAATATAATATTTCTTTCTGAAATCCTTCTGTATGCCTTGGATATAATGAAATATATACCATGAACAGCCTACCAATGGTTGAGGAACGTAGGATACATCTTCCCCACCATTCTGCGAGATAATGTGTAAAACCAAGAAGATTAAAAATTAATTTTTCTTACTTTTGAAATCATTTATTTTTATTTTTTTTTTATAGTAGTTCAAGATTTATACTATTATTTTTTTTTTTTTTTAGTTCTCAGGTAAATAATCATTACTAAAAGAGACATTTGAAGAGTTCCCATAAAATAAATTAGAAGTATAATTTTTATCACCTTACAATTTGTCTAGGAAAGAAAACAAGTAATACAAAAAAAAAAAAAATTTTTAAGTCAATTTCTCCTTTTTTTCACTATATTTCAAAGTCCTTTACAAATATTTTCTTTAATTTTTCAAGTTTATGTGGCGCCATCTATTGGTAGATACATGCAACTTAAATCTAAAAAAAAAAAAAAATTAGTTAATTTAATTTAATTACTGAATTACTATTTGAAAAAACTGTATTAACATCAAGTGTCATCCACTGCAAGTTAAAAAAATGTATTTGAACCTTGAAATGAATTTAATCCTTGAGAAAACGGAACTTTTTGTTTTTAATTACTAAATATTTTATTTTTATATTCAAAGCAACAAAAAATTTTAATGGTGAAAATTATTATTCCAATCTATCATTGTTATGTCCCATATGCTAAATGTTACTAATCATTTAAAAGGACATATTAATACCTTTATATGTCAGAATTATTACATCAGAATGAATCTCACAATTGAGAACTATTAAAAACATTTTAGATTCTAATTTCACTCTCGTAATTTTTGAAATCATTTATTATTCCTTCTTCGTTCTGTAACAAGTGATTTTTTTAGACCATCATTTATTGCTGTTTTCCTTTAATCCTAAATAAATATCTGTAACATAGAAATATCTGAAGATATCTCATAAAGTAAATTCAGCATGTAAATTCTTTTTCGATTTCTGAATTTGGGTAGGAACAAAAAGACAGTGACCACTCTTTTCCCTACAATTCTTCCTACATTTGAATAATTTGCGCCTTACAAATTATAAAGATTGGGCTGGAGCATCAGAGAGCCTCGTGTATATTGCGAATATCAAAAGGAGTGTGTTGTGAGGAAAGCAGTCCTTTAGGTAGAACTTTTAGTGTAACTTTCCGTATTTACGTTCCGTATGACAGAAAATTCGTAAAATTTCCACCAGACAACTCATCTATGCGACATGCATTTCACACTTTATTGTCACAATCTTCATTGAGATTTCCCATTTGAGTGACTGTTAGATGAGTGATTGTTAATTTACTGTTCTATGTTAAATTAATTGCATTATATTAAGAAAATACTCACCCATCCTGTAATGCCTTCATAATCCTTTTCTAAATCGAAATTTAAAATGGAAGACTTGGCAGGGGTTTCAGCACACTTTCCTTGTGCCTGGAAGGAATACATAAAATTAGTTTAAATTAGCTGCATATTACCGCACTTAGACGATCAATCGATTCCAGCTAGAGAGTTAATCTATGCGATAATGGCTACGAATTTTGTCAAAATCTATATTGAGTCTTTAAGTTTCTAAAAACCGAGATAAGAACAATGCAGCTATCGGATTCGAACCACTACCCTAATGCACAAATTTGGTCATGTTGTTACTGGACCACGATTCAAGCATACAAGAGAATTTATACTATTGACTCTTCAATTGTGGTTCTCTGTTAAATTTCTCGTATTTCGACAGTTAAATACTCACATAGTTAGTAGGTTCCCCAATGTTCACACTTTCGGCATTTTCATCAACACAAATATCACCGGGATGGGCGTATCCCTGTTAGGCTAGAAAGAGTATTAACAATTATTTGAAGTTAGTTACATAATATTATAGTTAGAAACAATTGATACCTTGAGAAACATTAACTGGAGATAGAACATAATTAAATTCAACAAATAAATTTAACTTGATATATTGGAAATACAAATGTTTTTCATCTAAAATATTCTATAAAGCATAATATGAAATTGAATATAAATCTTAACCATATTTTATTACGTATTTTCAGTTAGGATTGCACTAGAGTAAAAAAAAAAATAATTATTTTTTATGAGAATGGAAAAAATCCCATCATGTTCCTCTGGTTTCTTGTCGTTATATAAAAATAAATTTTTTTTTTTAGGATTTCATCTGTGTTCTTTGTGTTACTTTTATACGACGAACAAGCTACCAATGGTTGATAAATGTACGACACTTCCTCCCGGAATTTCTGTGTTGTAATGTGGAAAACCCAGACAAATTCTACCAAGCAGCTATTAAATCGATGCTAGACGCTTTACGTACATCGTTACAGCCGCCATCGAAACTTACCCTTTTTATGACTTCTATGGACATCGCCCTAGGTTTTCATCCCTTCAGGAGAACAACTTACATAGATGTGTAAGCGTGTCACGACGTCGGGGAGACCTAGTGATATTTTCCTTCACTCTTTTCAATTCCTTCTATTAGCTCACACTCTCCCTATATATATCTTGTTCAAATTTTCAATCGTTCATAAAATACTTTTTATTCATCCACTCAAGTTCCAATACATTTTTTTGAACTTTTAGTGGATGACACTTCATATTAATACAGTTTTTTCAAATATTAATTCAGTAATTAAATTTAATTAATTAATTATATTTTTTTAGATTTAAGTTGCATATATCTACCAATAGATGACGCCAAATAAACTAAAAAAAATGAATGAAAATTATTTATAAAGGACTTTCTGTAATATAGTGAAAAAAAAAGTAGGAAGTGAGTTTAAAAGTTTTTTTTTTATATTATTTGTTTCTTCTTTTTTTCTTTCCATCGTCTAGAATACAGACCTCACTATTATATCGTGCCATTCCTCTCATCATCCTCATACGTTTGCCATAGTTTTTGTCTGATTTCATGTTTTGTGCTCACTCTTTCCTTTTCGTCTTGCAATTTAAATTTTAATATTTTTACCATTTATATCTGGTTTCATTTTTACCTTCTGCACATATGAACATTATTTCTCTTTGAATGTTTTACGAATTTTAAAAAATACCGTTGTTTGGCGCAGCATCGCCACATCTAGCCCTTGTGCCACTAAACCCCACCAACCAACTAAGCAACCCGAGGTGTTTAACCTGAGCCAAAGGAAAATTTTTTTCTATGTTATCATTCTGTGTCATCAATATTTATTTTAAATATTTATTTTTATTAAATTGAGGAAATTAATTTTTAAAAAATGATACAAATTATTTTGTTTTAAATTAATACTTATTTTATTTAAAAATTTTTTACAAAGATTGTTTTTAAATGCCATCTATAATTCAAACTACCCTTATTTATTGCCCATATGTTGCGAAAGTTGTTTAAATGACCTTTTAACATAGGAAAATTCCTATAAAATTCCTTACATTTTTGGGTTTTCTTCATTAAATTTTGTTGTAACTTAGATATTTTATAAAAACAACAGCACGTTTGCACACAAAATACAAGTGAAGGAAAAAAGTGAAGTTAGAAATTTGCGTATAATTTTCTGTGTTCTATGCAACGAGGTTTATATTAATTTTTGTTTTTCTAAAGCTTTATATTAAAACTTTATTAAAAACAACACACAAATTATTTGTATTTGATCATTTCATTTCCCTTTCTCAATTTTTGAAATCAATTAGTTTTACTGATTTTTAATAGCTGTATTTTTTACACTATAAATTCTTGCTTTTCTTTTAGTATCTGAGTGAATAATCGTATACAAAAAATATTCGTAATTAAGAGATATCTTAGAGATCTTATAAACTCAATTCCACACGTTGATTTTGGTCATACAGAAAATTCTCATTTTGGTCCTAAAGAAAAAAAAAAATCTATGACTGTTAGTTTACTGTTCTATATTAAATTAATTATTTATACTAGTAGAACACTCACCCATCCAGGAATGCCACCAAAACGTCCTGATGCTTCTAATTTTTGAAGCAGGGCAAGGGATTTAGCTAAACCTTCTTCTGCCTATAAGGAATACAAAAATCAGTTTAAATTACCTGCAGATTACAACACTTTGAACCAATCGAGAGATCCATTGATTCCCACTAGAGAGTTAATCTATGAGATAATGGTTACACACATTGTCAAAATTTATATTGAGTCTTCACGTTTCTAAATGCAGAGACAAGAAAAGTCAGCTATAGGATTCGAACCACTACCCTTCTGCGCAAAATCTGGGCATGTTGTTACTGTACCACGCTTGAAGCATATAAAAGATTTTAAAATGCCAGCACTTAAATTATAGTTCTCTATTAATTTTTTTTTAGAAATTTAAAGAAACTATTAGAGAATTTATCAAATTCTCTAATAGTTTCTATAAATTTCTTTATTTAATTTCGCTTAAAATATAGCAGTTCAATACTCACAGAGTAAGTTGGCCTATCAGTGCTGACTTCTTCGTTGATTTGATCATCAGACGCAGAACTGGATTCTCTATTTGGCTAGAAGGAGTACAAACAATTAGAAATTTAAACTATTAGAAAATTAGAACAACAATTAGAACTTTTAGAAATTTAAAGAAACTATTAGAGAATTTCTCAAATTCTCTAATAGTTTCTTTAAATTTCTTTTATTTAATTTCGCTTAAAATATAGCAGTTCAATACTCACAGAGTAAGTTGGCCTATCAGTGCTGACTTCTTCGTTGATTTGATCATCAGACGCAGAACTGGATTCTCTATTTGGCTAGAAGGAGTACAAACACTTATTTAAGTTAGTTACAAAATATTATACTTAACAACAATCGATACCAATTAGAGGCAGAACATGATTCAATTAAAAATCAAGAATTTAATTTGACAAATTTTAAATAAAAATGTATTTTCATCTCAAATATACTTAAAACTAATATGAAAAACCATATAAACCATAATTCTATCTCATTATATATTTTCAATGATGATTCCCTAAGACTAGATAAAAATGTTTTTTTTAATGAAATGGAAAAAATTCTTTAATGTTCGTCAGGCTCCTTGCTGATATATTATAAATATAATATTTCTTTCTGAAATCCTTCTGTATGCCTTGGATATAATGAAATATATACCATGAACAGCCTACCAATGGTTGAGGAACGTAGGATACATCTTCCCCACCATTCTGCGAGATAATGTGTAAAACCAAGAAGATTAAAAATTAATTTTTCTTACTTTTGAAATCATTTATTTTTTATTTTTTTATAGTAGTTCAAGATTTATACTATTATTTTTTGCTTTTTTTTTTTTTTTTAGTTCTCAGGTAAATAATCATTACTAAGAGACATTTGAAGAGTTCCCATAAAATAAATTAGAAGTATAATTTTTATCACCTTACGAATTTGTCTAGGAAAGAAAACAAGTAATACAAAAAAAAATTTTTAAGTCAATTCCTCCTTTTTTTCACTATATTTCCGCAAAGTCCTTTACAAATATTTTCATTAATTTTTTCAAGTTTATGTGGCGCCATCTATTGGTAGATACATGCAACTTAAATCTAAAAAAAAAAAACTAAAATTAGTTAATTTAATTTAATTACTGAATTACTATTTGAAAAAACTGCATTAACATCAAGTGTCATCCACTACAAGTTAAAAAAAAAATGTATTTGAACCTTGAAATGAATTTAATCCTTGAGAAAACGGAACTTTTTGTTTTTAAATACTAAATATTTTATTTTTATATTCAAAGCAACAAAAAATTTTAATGGTGAAAATTATTATTCCAATCTATCATTGTTATGTCCCATATGCTAAATGTTACTAATCATTTAAAAGGACATATTAATACCTTTATATGTCAGAATTATTACATCAGAATGAATCTCACAATTGAGAACTATTAAAAAACATTTTAGATTCTAATTTCACTCTCGTAATTTTTGAAATCATTTATTATTCCTTCTTCGTTCTGTAACAAGTGATTTTTTTAGACCATCATTTATTGCTGTTTTCCTTTAATCCTAAATAAATATCTGTAACATAGAAATATCTGAAGATATCTCATAAAGTAAATTCAGCATGTAAATTCTTTCGATTTCTGAATTTGGGTAGGAACAAAAAAGACAGTGACCACTCTTTTCCCTACAATTCTTCCTACATTTGAATAATTTGCCCCTTACAAATTATAAAGATTGGGCTGGAGCATCAGAGAGCCTCGTGTATATTGCGAATATCCAAAAGGAGTGTGTTGTGAGGAAAGCAGTCCTTTAGGTAGAACTTTTAGTGTAACTTTCCGTATTTACGTTCCGTATGACAGAAAATTCGTAAAATTTCCACCAGACAACTCATCTATGCGACATGCATTTCACACTTTATTGTCACAATCTTCATTGAGATTTCCCATTTGAGTGACTGTTAGATGAGTGATTGTTAATTTACTGTTCTATGTTAAATTAATTGCATTATATTAAGAAAATACTCACCCATCCTGTAATGCCTTCATAATCCTTTTCTAAATCGAAATTTAAAATGGAAGACTTGGCAGGGGTTTCAGCACACTTTCCTTGTGCCTGGAAGGAATACATAAAATTAGTTTAAATTAGCTGCATATTACCGCACTTAGACGATCAATCGATTCCAGCTAGAGAGTTAATCTATGCGATAATGGCTACGAATTTTGTCAAAATCTATATTGAGTCTTTAAGTTTCTAAAAACCGAGACAAGAACAATGCAGCTATCGGATTCGAACCACTACCCTAATGCACAAATTTGGTCATGTTGTTACTGGACCACGATTCAAGCATACAAGAGAATTTATACTATTGACTCTTCAATTGTGGTTCTCTGTTAAATTTCTCGTATTTCGACAGTTAAATACTCACATAGTTAGTAGGTTCCCCAATGTTCACACTTTCGGCATTTTCATCAACACAAATATCACCGGGATGGGCGTATCCCCTGTTAGGCTAGAAAGAGTATTAACAATTATTTGAAGTTAGTTACATAATATTATAGTTAGAAACAATTGATACCTTGAGAAACATTAACTGGAGATAGAACATAATTAAATTCAACAAATTAATTTAACTTGATATATTGGAAATACAAATGTTTTTCATCTAAAATATTCTATAAAGCATAATATGAAATTGAATATAAATCTTAACCATATTTTATTACGTATTTTCAGTTAGGATTGCACTAGAGTAAAAAAAAAAAATAATTATTTTTTATGAGAATGGAAAAAAATCCCATCATGTTCCTCTGGTTTCTTGTCGTTATATAAAAATAAATTTTTTTTTTTTTTTAGGATTTCATCTGTGTTCTTTGTGTTACTTTTATACGACGAACAAGCTACCAATGGTTGATAAATGTACGACACTTCCTCCCGGAATTTCTGTGTTGTAATGTGGAAAACCCAGACAAATTCTACCAAGCAGCTATTAAATCGATGCTAGACGCTTTACGTACATCGTTACAGCCGCCATCGAAACTTACCCTTTTTTATGACTTCTATGGACATCGCCCTAGGTTTTCATCCCTTCAGGAGAACAACTTACATGGATGTGTAAGCGTGTCACGACGTCGGGGAGACCTAGTGATATTTTCCTTCACTCTTTTTCAATTCCTTCTATTAGCTCACACTCTCCCTATATATATCTTGTTCAAATTTTCAATCGTTCATAAAATACTTTTTATTCATCCACTCAAGTTCCAATACATTTTTTTGAACTTTTAGTGGATGACACTTCATATTAATACAGTTTTTCAAATATTAATTCAGTAATTAAATTTAATTAATTAATTATATTTTTTTAGATTTAAGTTGCATATATCTACCAATAGATGACGCCAAATAAACTAAAAAAAAAATGAATGAAAATTATTTATAAAGGACTTTCTGTAATATAGTGAAAAAAAAAGGAAGTGAGTTTAAAAGTTTTTTTTTTATATTATTTGTTTCTTCTTTTTTTTTTTCCATCGTCTAGAATACAGACCTCACTATTATATCGTGCCATTCCTCTCATCATCCTCATACGTTTGCCATAGTTTTTGTCTGATTTCATGTTTTGTGCTCACTCTTTCCTTTTCGTCTTGCAATTTAAATTTTAATATTTTTACCATTTATATCTGGTTTCATTTTTACCTTCTGCACATATGAACATTATTTCTCTTTGAATGTTTTACGAATTTTAAAAAAATACCGTTGTTTGGCGCAGCATCGCCACATCTAGCCCTTGTGCCACTAAACCCCACCAACCAACTAAGCAACCCGAGGTGTTTAACCTGAGCCAAAGGAAATTTTTTTTTTTTTTTTTTCTATGTTATCATTCTGTGTCATCAATATTTATTTTTAAATATTTATTTTTATTAAATTGAGGAAATTAATTTTTAAAAAATGATACAAATTATTTTGTTTTAAATTAATACTTATTTTATTTAAAAATTTTTTACAAAGATTGTTTTTAAATGCCATCTATAATTCAAACTACCCTTATTTATTGCCCATATGTTGCGAAAGTTGTTTAAATGACCTTTTAACATAGGAAAATTCCTATAAAATTCCTTACATTTTTGGGTTTTCTTCATTAAATTTTGTTGTAACTTAGATATTTTATAAAAACAACAGCACGTTTGCACACAAAATACAAGTGAAGGAAAAAAGTGAAGTTAGAAATTTGCGTATAATTTTCTGTGTTCTATGCAACGAGGTTTATATTAATTTTTGTTTTTCTAAAGCTTTATATTAAAACTTTATTAAAAACAACACACAAATTATTTGTATTTGATCATTTCATTTCCCTTTCTCAATTTTTGAAATCAATTAGTTTTACTGATTTTTAATAGCTGTATTTTTTACACTATAAATTCTTGCTTTTCTTTTAGTATCTGAGTGAATAATCGTATACAAAAAAATATTCATAATTAAGAGATATCTTAGAGATCTTATAAACTCAATTCCACACGTTGATTTTGGTCATACAGAAAATTCTCATTTTGGTCCTAAAGAAAAAAAAAAATCTATGACTGTTAGTTTACTGTTCTATATTAAATTAATTATTTATACTAGTAGAACACTCACCCATCCAGGAATGCCACCAAAACGTCCTGATGCTTCTAATTTTTGAAGCAGGGCAAGGGATTTAGCTAAACCTTCTTCTGCCTATAAGGAATACAAAAATCAGTTTAAATTACCTGCAGATTACAACACTTTGAACCAATCGAGAGATCCATTGATTCCCACTAGAGAGTTAATCTATGAGATAATGGTTACACACATTGTCAAAATTTATATTGAGTCTTCACGTTTCTAAATGCAGAGACAAGAAAAAGTCAGCTATAGGATTCGAACCACTACCCTTCTGCGCAAAATCTGTGCATGTTGTTACTGTACCACGCTTGAAGCATATAAAAGATTTTTAAAATGCCAGCACTTAAATTATAGTTCTCTATTAAGTTTTTTTTTAGAAATTTAAAGAATCTATTAGAGAATTTATCAAATTCTCTAATAGTTTCTATAAATTTCTTTATTTAATTTCGCTTAAAATATAGCAGTTCAATACTCACAGAGTAAGTTGGCCTATCAGTGCTGACTTCTTCGTTGATTTGATCATCAGACGCAGAACTGGATTCTCTATTTGGCTAGAAGGAGTACAAACAATTAGAAATTTAAACTATTAGAAAATTAGAACAACAATTAGAACTTTTTAAAATTTAAAGAAACTATTAGAGAATTTCTCAAATTCTCTAATAGTTTCTTTAAATTTCTTTTATTTAATTTCGCTTAAAATATAGCAGTTCAATACTCACAGAGTAAGTTGGCCTATCAGTGTTGACTTCTTCGTTGATTTTATCATCAGACGCAGAACTGGATTCTCTATTTGGCTAGAAGGAGTACAAACACTTATTTAAGTTAGTTACAAAATATTATACTTAACAACAATCGATACCAATTAGAGGCAGAACATGATTCAATTAAAAATCAAGAATTTAATTTGACAAATTTTAAATAAAAATGTATTTTCATCTCAAATATACTTAAAACTAATATGAAAAACCATATAAACCATAATTCTATCTCATTATATATTTTCAATGATGATTCCCTAGACTAGATAAAAATGTTTTTTTTAATGAAATGAAAAAAAAAAATTCTTTAATGTTCGTCAGGCTCCTTGCTGATATATTATAAATATAATATTTCTTTCTGAAATCCTTCTGTATGCCTTGGATATAATGAAATATATACCATGAACAGCCTACCAATGGTTGAGGAACGTAGGATACATCTTCCCCACCATTCTGCGAGATAATGTGTAAAACCAAGAAGATTAAAAATTAATTTTTCTTACTTTTTGAAATCATTTATTTTTTATTTTTTTTTATAGTAGTTCAAGATTTATACTATTATTTTTGCTTTTTTAGTTCTCAGGTAAATAATCATTACTAAGAGACATTTGAAGAGTTCCCATAAAATAAATTAGAAGTATAATTTTTATCACCTTACGAATTTGTCTAGGAAAGAAAACAAGTAATACAAAAAAAAATTTTTAAGTCAATTCCTCCTTTTTTTCACTATATTTCCGCAAAGTCCTTTACAAATATTTTCATTAATTTTTTCAAGTTTATGTGGCGCCATCTATTGGTAGATACATGCAACTTAAATCTAAAAAAAAAACTAAAATTAGTTAATTTAATTTAATTACTGAATTACTATTTGAAAAAACTGTATTAACATCAAGTGTCATCCACTACAAGTTAAAAAAAATGTATTTGAACTTGAGTGGATGAATAAAAAGTTTTTATTAACGATTGAAAATTTGAACAAGATATATATATAGGGAGAGTGTAAGCTAATAGAAGGAATTGAAAAAAAGGAGGGTCTGTTAATTTACTGTTCTTTAATATGTCTCGCGTATTAGAGAAATTAAAATGCTTACCTTTCTAGGAACGTCTACCAAATTCTTTGCTCTTCTTCCAGAGTTATACTTGATGTGGGGTTCAGCATATCCTCTTTCTGCGGTAGGTGGGATGTAGGCAGGGTAGTGCTATAGTTAGAGTGGGATAAAATTGAAATCATAAATTTATTTCGATAAGCTGAATAGACAAATGTGTTTTCATTACAAATATATTTAAATATAACATGAAAATTAATATAAAGAATATAAAGGAAACTAGGGGCTTGATGGCCGAGTGGCTGGCGCTCGGTTCCATAGGTTTCGGGTTCGATTCCATGGATTTTTGTAGTGGTTCGGAATCCACTTTAAACCGCAGGTCCCGGTCTTATATGATCGTAGAGCGTTGTGGGAATACAGTTACTCGCGTTCGTAGCTATCTTCAAGCTACACATGCCCTATGAGTAGTGCTAAATGAGTAACAGCGGTGCAGCCCTTTTTTATGACATACAATATTAACTGTCTTGTATTGCCAGCTACTTAAAAAAATATAAGGAAACTTCATAACACTGATGATTCACCACAAGTAAGTTAAATAATGTTTTAATAATATGGATAAGCCGGTCGATTAGTGTGTATTATAATTATGCACACTATTTAATATAAAAAAAAATATATTTTCTGGTTTACATTGATGGGCAATAACTTGTTCTAAGTCGCACCAAGTATTACATTGATAATAATTTTTTTTTTTTTTTTTTTAAATGTAAAAAATTAAGGAAAATTTTTGAGTTTAAACACATTTTTTTCTTTCTGATATCACTCTAGTATTATATAATTTAAATTTGTCTGGTAAATTATGAAAGTAATTTTTGTAACAATATATTAATACAAAGTTTTTTATTTTTAGCTACCAATTGGAAATACTACTGTATCCCAAATGTGAGACCAATTATTATTTTTTTTTAATTAAATGAAAAGGAACTTTAAATATTAATTTTTTACAGAAATTATAAAATATTTGTTAACTAATGATATTCAGATTTAAAGGCATATACTACTGTGCCCAAAAAGTAAGACCAATTTTTGTATTTTTCAAAAATTCTTTTATTTATTCTTCCAAATTTATTTCATCGCCTTCAAAGTAATCCCCTCCGTACACAATGTACTTGTGCCAACTTTTTCAATCCTAAATGCATGCTAAAAAGTCATCGGTTTGGTTAAATTGTAAAATTGGTCCTACTTTTTTAACACTGTAGTACAAATATGTTTTCATCTCAAATATCCTTAAAAATAACATGTGAATCAATATAAATAATAATCTTATCTTTATATATATTTTCAATAATGATTCCCCAAGATCCAGATTAAATAAATGTTTCTTTGAAAAAATGGGAAAAAACCTTTAAGGTTCCTCAAGATTCTTGAGGCTAGTTAATAAAAGTAATTTTTTTCTAGGGTACATCAGAATGCCTTTTGTTTATACCTAGAAAAGCATACCAATGGTTGATAAATATAGGGCACTTCCTCTACTCCTTTCTGCGTGATGATGTGTAAAACCAACACAAATCCTACCAGTCAACTATTATATGATGCGAGCAGTTTTTCTTCAGTCTTCCAGAACCGCCATCGAGTCTTCTTGCTTCTGAAGAATATGGCTGCAACGGGCGTTTTTAACCTGAGCCATCCTACACTCTATTTGCAGACATGTACACTACACTACTAGTCCGTCGAAGAATCATATAAAACCAGTACATTATGCTGATCAATGAAATATGGAGTATTTTTTGATGTTAAACGAAATATATTTTTATCTGATAGTACAAGATTGGAGCATGATATAGTTCTCTTTAACTGTCAAATTCTGCAAATTAATTCTTTTAATCGATTCAATATAGCAATATTCCAAAATAGCCTAGCTCAGAATTCAAGGTGTATTCAGATTAGTATGCTTTACTGCCCTTATTCTGTAAGTAATGTGAAAAAAAAATTTTTAAAAAAGAGATTAATATGCAAATTTCCATGAGAATGCATTTTTGAGCTGTGAATTAAGAAAATAGTTTTGAAATTTCATTTCCCTTTTTAATTTTGAAATCATTTAGCTTTTATTCATTTTATAGAAGTTCAGTATTTTAAACTATCATTTCTTTCTTTTTACATATCTCAAGTAAATAACAGTAAATAAGGGACATTTCAAAAGTTCTCAAAAAATTAATTCAAATTATAGTATTTATCTCTCTCGAATTTGCCCAGGAACAATAAAAAACTGAGTCAATGTTCATTTACTGTACATATGAAATACTCACCATTTCAGGATAACTAAGCAAATCAGCCCCTCCTCTTCCCGAATTATACAGGAATCGGGGTCTTCCAAATTCTCTTTCAAACTGGGAGGAATATGAACCATAATATGAAATTAACCATATGAAAAACACATTTTAGTTATAGATAGAGTGAATAAAATTGAAATCTTAAATTTATTTCGATAAACTGAATTAACAAATGTGTTTTCATTACTAATATAATTAAATATAACATGAAAATTAATATTACGAATATAATATTTTTAACGTCTCTGGCGTACTGGAAATTTGCCGAAGATTTGGAAAAACTCTATTATTATACAAATTCTTAAGCCCGGAAAGAATGCCCCCATCTGTAAAAGCTACAGACCTATCTCTCTAACTTGCATCCTCTGTAAACTTATGGAAAGAACCATCCACCGCCAAATTATGGACTTCTTGGTAAAGAACAATTTACTCCACTTCTATCAAACAGCCTATCGAGCAAAACATAGTTCTGTGGATCAGTGGTTTTACCTGAGTCAATCAATTATTAATTGCCTCCAGGAAAAACCTCATAGGAAAACTGTTGCAGTATTTTTGGATCTATCTGCAGCTTTTGACCGGGTTTGGCGACCAAAACTTATACATATTATTCACAGTACCGTGATCAAAGGCAATGCGCTTTTATGGATCAATGATTTTTATCAGAGGTTGGAAATTCTCTGTTAGGTTCAAGGGTGCACGATTGAAGCCACATAGATTATGGGCTGGAGTACCTCAGGGATCAGTTCTTTGTCCTCTATTGTTTCTTATGTACGTGAACACCATCCATTCGCATATTCATTCAGATACAAGAATCGCCTGTTACGCTGATGATATTGCAATCTGGTACACTCACAGAGATACTACAACTTCTCAGAAGGCCATAAACGTCACTTTGAAGAACATTTCTATTTGGGCAAAGGATCTTAAACTATCGATCAATGCGGACAAGACCACTTTTTTGTGTCTTTTCTACTGATAGAAAACACAGGGGTACATTTAATTTAGATATCAAGATCAACGATTCTCCCATTAAGAGGATTGACTTTCCCACCAATCTGAGTATTACCCTGGATCTGAACTTCGCTTCACAAGGCACATCGTACACACTGCTAATAAAGCCCTGAGAAAGTTAAGTATTCTTAGAAAACTATGCGGAACTACTTGGGGATCAAGACCTAAAACTATAAAAAACTCATTCTGCTCCATCATTAGACCTATGCTTGAATACACCGCCCCGATTTGGAATCCATGCTCCCAGTCTTCTAAAATTGACTCTGTCCAACACAGAACATCGAAAATCATTATATTAGCAGTCTCCTCAAACAATAACAACAAAACTGAACAGTAATGTGGCCTATCTCCTCTCGAAAACAGACGCAGCCTTGCCACCATCAAATTTACTAATAGACTTCGTAGTAATAACATGGATCATATCTCTACCAGAGTATTTAATGAAAGGAAATACACAAACAGACTCAAAAGATCCTCAACTCTACAGTTTGATAAAAATATCAGAAGTCGGATAAATTTGGAACATTCTTCTGTTTATTTTGTTCAAGAGCCCTTTTTCCAGAAAACTAAGTTTTGTTTGAACCTATTGCAACCTTGTTCAAAAAAAGAAGATTCCAACATTCTCAAACAAAAGGCCTTGATACTATAGATAAGTTCTCATAAGGTAACCTTGCAATAGCATACACCGATGGATCCTCTGACAAATTCCTCAATAAGGGAGGTGCCGGCATTTTCTTTCTACTTCCAAATGGAAGTAAATACCATCATAAAATGAACACATGCCTGATAGCTACAAACTTCACCAGTGAGCTCATTGCAATTAAAGAGGCTGTTGCTTTATATCTAAATGACTCAAATATTTCAGGCCTCACTGACGGGTTAGCGATTTTTCTGACAGCAAGTCGGTTCTGGAAGCAATTAAAAATGGAGATAATAACATCACTTCTGCGATAAATATTCTGCTCGAGACTCTACACTGTAGAGGCAAATCATGTCATCTTCATTGGATTTCTGCACATGGCAACATTGAGGGGGTAACGAATGCGCTGACTCTTTAGCCAAAGAAGCCAGGGATAATGATCAACCCAGAACTATCATCGCACTTGCAGATGCTAACGCAGTTGCCAAAAGCCGACTAATTCCTCATAACTTTAAGAAGCCACTAATCACGGACTTTAACTGCCTTCGGAAGTTGATATCAGCTATTAGCAGACTCAGAACTAATCATTACGGAGGGATGAAGATTCTCCCAGACAAGACCGGGGAATACTTCCCCTGCAAAAATTGCCCCAATGCTTTTGCTAACACCTAAGCACATTCTAGAGTGCCCAGCATTCACTCCCCACGTTTTGCAATTGGGTATGGTGCCAATCGAGGCCAACTTAAGAGAAGTGATGTATAGTAAGATGGTGCCGTTGCTAGCGGCCGCTATCGTGAAGACTTTTGACTTGATCTAACTTTATTAATAATATTTTAAATCCATGGGCACGATAACAACAACAACAACAATAAAACTGAATTACCCTGATTATTCAATACAAGTACGATGAATCATTTTTTAATATTATGGAGATGTCAGTCACATATTGCGCATTATTATTATGAAAACTATTTATTATTTTACTGTTTTCTATTAAATATCGCGTATTATAGATATGAAATACTCACCAGTTGAGGATATCGAAGTAAATTAGAACCTCCTCTTCCTGAATTATACATGTATGGGTATCCTGCAAATCCTCTTTCATACTGTGAGGAATATAGAAGTTCAGTACATATAAATAATAATCTTATCTTTATATATATTTTCAATAATGATTCCCCAAGAGCAGATTAAATAAATGTTTCTTTGAAAAAATGGGAAAAAACCTTTAAGGTTCCTCAAGATTCTTGAGGCTAGTTAATAAAAAGTAATTTTTTTCTAGGGTACATCAGAATGCCTTTTGTTTATACCTAGAAAAGCATACCAATGGTTGATAAATATAGGGCACTTCCTCTACTCCTTTCTGCGTGATGATGTGTAAAACCAACACAAATCCTACCAGTCAACTATTATATGATGCGAGCAGTTTTTCTTCAGTCTTCAGAACCGCCATCGAGTCTTCTTGCTTCTGAAGAATATGGCTGCAACGGGCGTTTTAACCTGAGCCCTCCTACACTCTATTTGCAGACATGTACACTACACTACTAGTCCGTCGAAGAATCATATAAAACCAGTACATTATGCTGATCAATGAAATATGGAGTATTTTTTGATGTTAAACGAAATATATTTTTTTATCTGATAGTACAAGATTGGAGCATGATATAGTTCTCTTTAACTGTCAAATTCTGCAAATTAATTCTTTTAATCGATTCAATATAGCAATATTCCAAAATAGCCTAGCTCCAGAATTCAAGGTGTATTCCAGATTAGTATGCTTTACTGCCCTTATTCTGTAAGTAATGTGAAAAAAAAATTTTTAAAAAAAAAGAGATTAATATGCAAATTTCCATGAGAATGCATTTTTGAGCTGTGAATTAAGAAAATAGTTTTGAAATTTCATTTCCCTTTTTTTAATTTTTTGAAATCATTTAGCTTTTATTCATTTTATAGAAGTTCAGTATTTTTAAACTATCATTTCTTTCTTTTTTACATATCTCAAGTAAATAATAGTAAATAAGGGACATTTCAAAAGTTCTCAAAAAATTAATTCAAATTATAGTATTTATCTCTCTTCAATTTGCCCAGGAACAATAAAAAACTGAGTCAATGTTCATTTACTGTACATATGAAATACTCACCATTTCAGGATAACTAAGCAAATTAGGCCCTCCTCTTCCCGAATTATACAGGAATCGGGGTCTTCCAAATTCTCTTTCAAACTGGGAGGAATATGAACCATAATATGAAATTAACCATATGAAAAACATATTTTAGTTATAGATAGAGTGAATAAAACTGAAATCATAAATTTATTTCGATAAACTGAATTGACAAAAGTGTTTTTATTACTAATATAATTAATTATAACATGAAAATTAATATTAAGAATATAATAAAATTTAATTGCTCTGATTATTCAACACAAGTAAGTTTAATCATTTTTTGATATTATGGAGATGTCAGTCACATAATGCGTTTTTATTATGAACACTATTTGTTAATTTACTGTTTTCTATTAAATATCGCGTATTATAGATATGAAATACTCACCATTTCGTGATATCCCAGCATGTTAGCCCCTCCTGTTCCTGAATTATACATGTATGGGTATCCTGCAAATCCTCTTTCAAACTGTGAGGAATATGAACCATAATATGAAATTAACCATATAAAAAAACATATTTTAGTTATAGATAGATTGAATAAAATTGAAATCATAAATTTATTTCGATAAACTGAATTGACAAAAGTGTTTTTATTACTAATATAATTAAATATAACATGAAAATTAATATTAAGAATATAATAAAATTTAATTGCTCTGATTATGCAACACAAGTAAGTTGAATCATTTTTTGATATTATGGAGATGTCAGTCACATAATGCGTTTTTTTATTATGAACACTATTTGTTAATTTACTGTTTTCTATTAAATATCGCGTATTATAGATATGAAATACTCACCATTTCGTGATATCCCAGCATGTTAGCCCCTCCTGTTCCTGAATTATACATGTATGGGTATCCTGCAAATCCTCTTTCAAACTGTGAGGAATATGAACCATAATATGAAATTAACCATATAAAAAACATATTTTAGTTATAGATAGATTGAATAAAATTGAAATCATAAATTTATTTCGATAAACTGAATTGACAAAAGTGTTTTTATTACTAATATAATTAAATATAACATGAAAATTAATATTAAGAATATAATAAAATTTAATTGCTCTGATTATGCAACACAAGTAAGTTGAATCATTTTTTGATATTATGGAGATGTCAGTCACATAATGCGTTTTTTTATTATGAACACTATTTGTTAATTTACTGTTTTCTATTAAATATCGCGTATTATAGATATGAAATACTCACCATTTCGTGATATCCCAGCATGTTAGCCCCTCCTGTTCCTGAATTATACATGTATGGGTATCCTGCAAATCCTCTTTCAAACTGTGAGGAATATGAACCATAATATGAAATTAACCATATAAAAAACATATTTTAGTTATAGATAGATTGAATAAAATTGAAATCATAAATTTATTTCGATAAACTGAATTGACAAAAGTGTTTTTATTACTAATATAATTAAATATAACATGAAAATTAATATTAAGAATATAATAAAATTTAATTGCTCTGATTATGCAACACAAGTAAGTTGAATCATTTTTTGATATTATGGAGATGTCAGTCACATAATGCGTTTTTTTATTATGAACACTATTTGTTAATTTACTGTTTTCTATTAAATATCGCGTATTATAGATATGAAATACTCACCATTTCGTGATATCCCAGCATGTTAGCCCCTCCTGTTCTGAATTATACATGTATGGGTATCCTGCAAATCCTCTTTCAAACTGTGAGGAATATGAACCATAATATGAAATTAACCATATAAAAAAACATATTTTAGTTATAGATAGATTGAATAAAATTGAAATCATAAATTTATTTCGATTAATTGAATAAACAAATGTGTTTTCATTACTAATATTATTAAATGCAACATAAAAATTAATATTAAGAATATAATAAAACTGATTTACCCTGATTATTCAACACAAGTAAGATGAATCATTTTGTAATACTATGGAGATGCCAGTCACATATTGCGCATTATTATTATGAACTGTTTTTATTAATTATCCGGTATTATAGATATGAAACACTCACCAATTCTCGATATCCACTCAAATTAGCCCCTCCACTTCCTGAATTATACATGTATCGTGGTCCTCCAAATCCTCTTTCACCCTGTGAGTGAATAAAATTGAAATCCTAAATTTATTTCGATAAATTGAATTGACAAATGTGTTTTCATTACTAATATAATTAAATATAACAGGAAAAAATAATATTAAGATTAAATTATACATCAATATTACTGCAATTTTTACATGAATCGGGGTCCTTAAAATCCTGTTTCAAACTTGGAGGAATATGAATCATAATATGAAATTAACAATATGACAAACACATCTTAGTTATAGATAGAGTGAATAAAATACAAATCATAAATTTATTTCTGATAAATTGAATGGACAAATTTGTTTTCATTACTAATATAATTAAATATAACAAAATTAATATTAAGAATATAATAAAACTGAATTACCCTGATTATTTAACACAAGTAAGATGAATCATTTTTTTTTAATATTATAGAGATATCAATCACATATTTCGCATTGTTATTATTAACACTATTTATAATATTATAAATATTTTTCTCTTCATATTGGCCGGCCTCGTATTCCCCTTATGTACATGATAAACAACCCACCGATGGGTGACATTTCACTATATTCCTGTAGAATAATTGACCGAATTTTACAAAATAATGAAAAATAGTTTATCCTATTTCTGGTGAATCACCAGGGTAATTACGTTTCAAAGGATATGGAAGGTAGGACATTTCCTTCATAGGGACATTTTAGTATATCTTTTGCATAAATCTACTGCAAAAATATTTCTGTAATGTACGAGAAAAATGTTAAAAAAACTGTGACTAGGCAGCTTTTAACGATGGAATAACTTTACAGGCATTCTGATATACTCCAAGTAGTGTGTTTTTTTCTGAAACAGCGACTGTAACTTACGCCAATCTTATTATTGCATTTGTCCTTATAGAGTGTAGAAGTCTTATGCTATAACTTGTTCACAAATCAAACCAAGAATTATATTGACAAAAGTTTTTTCCAATATGTAAAGAATAAAGGAACATTTTTAAATTTAAACATTCTTTTTTTTCTCATATCACTAGAAGGCGCTCTTATATCTAATATATAAAATTCTCGTGTCACAGTGTTTGTTGCCAAACTCCTCGAAACGGCTTGACCGATTCTTATGAAAATTTTTGTGCATATTTGGTAGGTCTGCGAATCGGTCGTAATCTATTTTTAAACCCTTAAGTGATAAGGGTGGCCCACCCCTAAATATTTTTTAAAATTTCTTTGGCAAACCAATGTAGTGGCAACAATGTATTGTTAATGTTTAGTTAAGCAAAATTGGCAACTTTATTATTGTTCTAAGAAAAATAAAGATGGCTGAAATTCCCGTGTCACGATGTTTGTTCGCGATGAACTCCGAAACTAACCATCCGATTTTAACTTTTTAAATGTGTGTTTTGTTCCAACTTGAGAGATAGGATAGTTTTTATTCAGATTTTTTTCGTATTTAATTGCAAAATCGTTTAAAATCTACCATTGAGGAAGGCGCCTATCTTGCAACCCTGAATTTTCGCCAATTTCTTTAGGGTTGCAATACTGCAATTAGAGGAATTCGTAGCTTCATTTTTTCGAACAATATAATGACTATTTTATTGCTATTTCGATAATTAATTGCAGAATTCTTATTTGTACTAATTTCATCGTTGGAGTAAAAAGTTTGTTTCCACCACAGACGAAAGATATACCACAATAAAAGGATGGCGCCGTGTCTCGATGCCTGTACTACATAACCGTAAAATTCTCATGTTCTGAATATTATTGTTTTATGTACTACTTTAAATTTTGGGAAAATTATATTGTATGAAATTTATATTATTTCTATGAGAAATAAATCAAATGTATGTAAGTATTACCTGGTTTGATTATCAATATTTTTTTTTTTTTCTAAGTTTGAATTTGAATTGGAATAAAATATATTGAATGAAAAGTTGTGAATCAAAACATTGAACTTTTCTATGCTTAAAGTTTGTCAACATGTGTTGTGTTTGATTAGAATTCTAAAATGAAATGTGATCTAACAAGATAATATAATATAGACAATATAATTTTAAAGAAAGATGATGAATTTTAAGGATTTTTAGAAAAGTGTGAAAATGAAGTAAACTCTGCAATTATTTGATATAATGATAACATTAAAATTTTATAAAAGGTATTATAATAGTTGCAAGTTGAAAATCAAGGACATTTTATTTTTAAAAACTTTTGTTATTTGAAAAACAAAGAATTTGAGTTATAAATTTGAGTGATTTGAATATTGTCGAAGAAAAATTGATAAATGGTACTTTTAAGTTGGAAGTTATTTAAAGAAAACAAAACAAATAAATAAGTGTTTATATTAATAAAGGAGAATTTAAAGCTCAATAACATTTTTATGTATGTTCATTTGTTTTTATTTATATTTAAAAGTTGGTTTTAATTATTTGTTATTTGAATTTTTATGCATTTTGTATTCATTCAAAACATCACAATAAAAATATATTTCTGTTCTAAATGCTTTGAAACTTCATGTAAAAGTTTTTCTTTAAATGTATGAAAGGAATAGAACATGGAAATTAACCTAAATTCATAATTTATTTTTATTTTAGTTTTTAAACTAAGAATTTTTGTAAGTTTGTAAAAAAAAAAGTTTGTGTCGACAAACTTTAACCATACAAAAATGTATAAATAACTGAGATATAAATTTGAAATCAGTATATTACCTACATAAGGATATTCCCAGCATAAAAATACTTGCAAAGGAAAAAACTATTCATGTTTTATTTATTTTTGAATTATAAAATTTTGCAACAATATCACATTTTTGCAATGTTTATCCATATTTTAAAAGAATAAATTGTATAAAGAATAGTTAAAGTTGATATTTTTATGTGAAATTCAAAGGTTTTGAATATATTTAATCAAAACACTTGCAAAAAAGGCTAAATATTTTAAATTCAGGTCATTTCATATTAAAAAGCCTTTGCAAATAGCAGGAAGTTGTAAAAAAGAAGTTTGTCGAGCAAATTTTAACTTTTTCAAAACAAAGCTCAGAAAATATTTACAGCTTTAAGGAAAAACAAAACTATATTTTTAATAAATAAGACTATGAACTAGATAATTCAATGGCATTTTAATATATTTACAACATTTTTAAAAGTAATATATCTAATTAAAAGTTGTTTTTAGCATTTTCTCAGAATGAATTTTTATGCATTTTGTTTTCATGTGAAACACCATAACACAAGTAATTTTGATCCAAATGCTCAAAACTTTGTATTTATGTTTTTCATAAATATTTACAGGGAATAGACCTCTGAAATGATTATAGCTACATAAATATTTTTTATTTCAATTGTTAAACTTGGAATTACATGCAAATTTTGGAAGAATTTTGTGTCGACAGCATTTAAACTAGCACAAAATAATAAAGATATAAATTTACCAGAGGTCTATTCACTGTAAAATGTTAGTACAAACAAATACAAACTTAGAAATTTAAAAAATATTGATTTGATTTCAGGTTTTGCAACAGTATCAATTTTTGGCCATTTTTCCCTTATTTTAGCTTATAAAAATTTAAAAAAATAATAATGAAATTTTTTTTTTTATGTGAAATCATTAGTTTTTAGATACATTCAATCCAAAAATGTGTACAAAGATAAAAAAATTCCTTCGAAGGTGTTCGTGTACCTTAAACGATCGTTTGCATTTGTATTTTATTGTGAATTTTTTTAAAAAGTCTTTTCTTATTATATCCCGATTTTATTTTAATTGTATTGAATTTTTTCAATTATCATTTTCAGTAAACGACCACTAAAAAAATCTAACCTCAGAATCCGTGTTTCTCCCATGGGCAGCTGTATGTTGCATGCTCACGTGTTCGAAAACCATCGAATTTATTTATTTCGACGAAAGACAGACTAACAAGAAATATTGTTCATCGCTTAGTTCTTAGTTAAATAAAAGTAATGATTATTAAAAATTATATTACGTAAAATAATTATAAAACAGTCTTACAAATCAACATTATCTACCTCATTCATTAAATTAATAAAAATTAAACATTTTCTATTCGTTGAAACTTAATTTGATCTTTTTCATCATTCTTTACCAATCACTTCCTTAACAATACCAATTATAGTATCTAATAATTGAACGAAATACAAGAAAGCCACAGCAACGCGTGGCCGGGTCTTCTAGTAATAATATAAATTTGTCTCTTAAATTTATGAATGTAATTTTTACAACATTATATTAATACAGAGTTTTCAGTTTTTTGTTAGCAATTGTAAATAGAAATGTGTTTTCATCTCAAATATCCTTTAAAAAATAATGTGAATCAACATAAATCATAATCCTATCTTAATAAATATTTTCAATGATGAATCCCCAGAGTAGATTAAACATTTTTTTGAATAAAATGGAAAAAGAGGTTCCTGGGATTTCTTGCTGATAGTTATTAAAAATAATTTTTCTGCATTTGATAATGACGCCTTGTGTTTCAATTAAACCACGAAGAGCCCATCAAGGGTTGATGAATGCAGGACACTTCCTCTCCGCCTTTCTGTGCGAAGACAAATTCTTCCAGACAGCTATTATATGATGCGAGCCGTTTCAGTTTAGTCTTCCAGGGCCGCCATCGAGGCTTCTTGCCTCTGAAGGATATGACTGTAACGGACGTCGCCGAAGATTTTTAACCTTAGCCATACTGCACTCTAGTCGCGGACTTGTCCACAAGACTACTACTCCGTCGAAGAATCATATGACGGAGAACAAGAACATTGAGAATATGAACAAGAACATTGAGAATATGAACAAGAACATTGAGAATATGAACAAGAACATTGAACAAGAACATTGAGAATATGAACAAGAACATTGAACAAGAACAAGAACATTGAGGATATGAACAAGAACATTGAACAAGAACATTGTGCTGATAAATGAATTATGAAATATTTTTTTAAAGTTAAACGAAATTTTTTTATTATATAGCACAAGATTGGAGCATGGTATAGTTCCAGTTTAACCAGCAAATTGTGGAATTTGATTCTTTCAATCAATAATTGAATCGGAACATGTTGTCATTCTTTAGTAATTATTCTGTTTTAACACATTCAAGGAAACGAAATAATTTAATGGAAAAAGCTATATTCCAAATTATTATACTTTATTGCCCTTATTCTGTAAGTAATGTGACCAATCTTTTAAATAGACATATTAATAAGCACATTTCCATGTGAATTAATTTTTTGCAATTGGGAATTAAAAAATATTTCTGAAATTTCTATTTACTTTTTTAATTTTTGAAATCATTTAGCTTTCATGCACTTTATAGCAGTTCAATGTTTTAAACTACCATATCTTTAATTTTTTAGTTCTCAAGTGAATAATCGTATCTAAGAACCATTTGAAATGTTATCATAATATAAATTTCAATTATAGTATATATATTTTACCCTCCGAATTTTTCCCAGGAACAAGAAAAAACGGAGTCACTGTTCATTTACTGTTTTCTATTAAATATCGCTTATTATAGGTATGAAATACTCACCATTTCTGGATATTCACGCAAATTAGCCCCTCCTCTTCTAGGTCCTGTAAATCCTCTTCCACCCTGGAAGGAATATGAGCCATAATATGAAATTAACCATATGAAAAACACATTTCAGTTATAGATGGAGTGATTAAAATTAAAATCTTAAATTTATTTCGTTAAATTGAATCCACAAATGTTAAAAATATAATTAAATATAACATGAAAATTAATATTAAGAAAATAATAAAACTGAATTACCCTGATTATTCAACACAAGTGAGATAAATCATTTCTTAATATTATGGAGATGTCAGTCACATATTGCACATTATTATTATGAACACTATTTATTATATTATGAATATTTTTTTTTTCTGCTTCCTATTGGCCGGCCTCGTATTCCTCACATGTGCATCATGAACAACCCACCGATGAGTGATATTTCGTTATATTCCTGTAGAATAATTGACCGACTTTTACAAAATAATGAAAAATAGTCTATCCTATTCCTGGTGAATCACCAGCATAATTACGTTTCAAGGAATATAGAAAGTAGGATATTTCCTTCATAGGGACATAGTATTATATCTTTTACGTAAATCTACAGCTCAAATATTTTTGTAATGTACGAGAAAATGCCAAGAAAACTCTGACTAGGTAGCCTCTTAACGATGGAATAACTTTACACGCATTCTGATATACTCCAACTAGTCTCGTTTTTTTCTGCAAACAGTGACTGTAACTAACGCCAATCTCATTATCGCATTTGTCCATATAGAGTACAGAGTTTTATACTATATCTTATTCATAAATAGGACCAAGTATTATATTGATAATAATTTTTTTCAAATATGTAAAGAATAAAGGGACATTTTTGAGTTTAAACAAATTTTTCTGATATCACTAGAAAGCAATATTATATGATTTAAAATTGCTTCGTAAATTTATGAATGCATTTTTTAACAATATACTAATACAATGTTTGTAGTTTTTATTTCGCAAATATTTCCTTTTAAATTTATTTGGAAAAAATAGTTTTAAACTAGAAAACTTTAATATGAAACAATCATCATTTATTACTCATATGCAAATTTTTTAGTATATGCTTAAATGTAAGTGAATTTTCCAATTTAGAATCATGAAATTATTTTTTAACTTTCATAACATTTAAAATATTTTGGAATATAAATCGTTTTTTTTTATACCTAGATTTACTCATTTAAAAATATTGCTAATATATATTCAAAGTAAAATGAATTTATAATCGTTATAAATAAGCCCTCATGCATGTGATTTTTTACTTCATTTTTTTTTTATTTTGTTACTTTAATTAAAATTCTAATTGAAATTTTCATTCTTTTGTGAAGAAAATTTAACGAATATCTGGCCAACTTAAGTTTATTTAAAACAATTAAATGATTAGGACGCCCCCTTCCCCGATTAATTACAACGAAACTATTAACAATTAAAAGAACTCCTTTACTTCATAATGACTTCTTGCTTCTTTTGGATATATTTCAAAAGATATAGTATTCATATAGTATCAAAAGATTCAAAATTTCTTTAAAACGGAACCATTTTTCTGGCTGACTTTAAGTCTACTTAATCAAGTATAAATCTATAAAACAAAAAAAATAATAACGAAATGATGAATTAGATTATTTACCTGTGGCTTTGAACTCATAATTTGTAAGCCTTACTTCGTAGTCTTTACAGCGATAAAAATACTCGGAAGAAATGTTCTAACAACTTCCTATCCTTCTGAATGCTACTTAAAACTGACAAAGTTGCTATGCTTTTTCTTTCCGGACGATACCAATATTGAATGTAAACACCAATCAGAATCACCAAATATTCTTACGTCAATAATGCTATTCGGTTGGCAACTGGCAACTGGCGTACCGATTACGGAGTACCAACAGGGGGAAATACCCTTAACCTCCTCATCTTAATTAATATATATACTTTGAATTATAAATGGCTGCTTTATTGTTAGTATGAAATTAAGATTAAAAGTTTCTAAAATTATTGTATGGTACTCAAAAAAAAAAGAAAAAAATACTATTTAAAAAGTAAGATAAAAATAAAAAGAATTTAAAAGTTAAGTTTTAAATTCGGTACAATTAAAGGACCAGTTGTCGATGCCACGTGACTATTGTAAAAACGTAAACAACCCCCAACCCGTTGCTTACTGATCACTGATTGGAAGAATTATGCTGAACACGTGAGCCAATAGGAGCATCTGAAAGGTAAAAGGTAAACAATGTCCCCACAAAAAAGGCCCATCACAGAACCTGTAACAGAAACCTGTTTTTAAACCTTCTGATAATTTCACAGACTTCTTTAGCAGTAATTAAGTCTAAGTCATTGGTATGTGGTCTTTGTAAGAAATCTGTGACTGTAGAGTTGGTGTGTTCGAAGAAATTTCTATCTTCAACATCGTGATTAAGTTCAAATTGGGATTTGAGACTGTCTGCGAGCAGTTCCGCTTTGTCTTCAGGGAATAAGCAGCTCGGCCGTTGGCACCCTGCAAGGGCGGAATGTTGTGATATTGTCTGCGTAGGAGGGAACATTTTTTCCAAAGAGATGTTGACTCAGGCGTCAGGGCCTCTATGTCGTCTTGCCAGCGTTGCTGTGTAAAGACAGTAATGGCTTCTCTAACGTCAGTTAGAGAGCGGTAATAATAATGTCGTAGGAACTCAGGATCTCTTTGTCCTTTGCCACCTACGACGGTAATAATTCTAAGTTTAATTGCATCTTTAATATATTGAGGAAATCTAATCGGTGGAGGTTTGAATTTAGGGGTAGAACTTTCCTGCAGACATGTGACGTAGATGTTAGTTAACTCATTTATTCTGTTGTCTGCGTCTTCTTTGGTAATTAATTGGAAACTAGGTAATTTTTTACATTCCATCACATGCCTGAAGTTCTCCCAATTAGTATTTAGCTGATTGGGAACTGTCAGTGATTCAGGGCTGGTATCCAGGGTTAGAATAACAGGGAGGTGGTCAGAGTCTAGATCTGTAAGCACCTCAATACCATAATTAAAGGGGATGAATTTAAAAATAGCAAAGATCGAGTACATTACCTCGATGATTATTATTGCGAATGTCGGTTCTAGTAACTTTTTAAGGGGAACAACTTTCACGCCCCTTTGACTTTGGAGAAACGATTCAGGGTAAACCCATATCTATTTGAATGTCCAAAGTTCCAAGAGGAGTGAAGAGCGTTGAAATCACCAGCGAGAATCACATTATTTCCCATTTTAATAAGTTTTTTGAAGTCCTCCACCGGGAAACCACCTGGAAGGCTAGGCTTAACATATGCAGAGATTATTTTTAAGGGGGATAATTATTAATTTTAATTTCAATAATAGAAGCATCAATGGAATCAAGATTAGAGTAGGAAGGCTATGGTGGTGAATACTATTTTTAACGTAAATACCTGTGCCGCCACTTACTCGGGTAGGATGCTGGTTTTGTCTATCAGTACGATAGAACCTGTAATTAGCGATCAAAGGGTTATAATCTGGAGGCAATTTTGTCTCCTGAACCAAAAATACATCAAGATTCTGCTCAGCTAGGAACTCCCTAACCTCGTGAATTTTGGAACGTAACGAATTAGCGTTCCAGAAACCAATTGAAAGAGACCCAGACCCGAAGAGAGTTAAGCCGTGAGGAACTGACTTTGAGAAAGGACATCAGTATACGCCCCAAAGAGGTGATACGTCATATCGAATCTATTATTACAATTCCTCATTTTATCTTTTGCTAGCCCAAATGCTTGCAATATAATTTGGCCGTGAGATGGATTGTCTCTTACGAGGTCCATCAAACACTGGAAAATCTCTGTCAATGAACACTCCGAGGAGGCCATGACAGGTGCAGAGCTATTTGTGGTAGCAGCAGACAGCGGCTCCTAACTATGATTGACTGAGGGGCGGGGCCTACAGACTTTCCTCGTTCCCCTGGTGGAGAACTTTGGAATAAGCCATAGTAGGCTGAACAGTTCGACTAGTAAAGGTCGATGGCTGCTTCCTGGTAGGAACCTGTTGTTTAGGTTTGGTAGAGGTGGGGGGATTAAAAAACCACCTGCTCTTTGCTTAAAAATTATGAGTTATGGAAATCAGTTAAATAAAATGAAGTAATTTATGTTTTCATTGAGAGTATCGTGTTTATTCTTTGCCGACAACATCATTATGCGGGCCACTTGCAGTCATATCATGGCCCTTGTGGAATCAATCAACACGGCATTTCGTCCCCTTGACGAATAGGCTGATCTGAACAAATTGAAGTGAACACCGAAAATACTGTTGCTCAGTCTCTTACCATGTCCACTGCGGCCCCCAAATCAACTTGTTCTGCAGGGGAGTGATGCTTCAACAGGACTCTTGCCCAAATATATTGAAATAACAATTTGACTGCAAATTGTCCTGGAGTTCTCACAGTAAACTACAGCTGAGAAGTTCCAAAACACATTAATCTCTTTAAAAGGCTCACAGCAACGAAATTGGGAGCAACACAGGATATTCTGGCCACAGTTTATAGAACCTATGTTCGTGCGGTATTGAAATATGGCAGTGAGGTTATTTCTTTAGCAAGCAACACCAGCCTGGTTAAATATGATGCAGTACAAAAATAATGCCTCAGAATAATTACTAAAGGACCTAAATGAACTCTTAACACTGACATGCAACTCCAAACTGGCATTGAACCGGTTTAATCACGAAGAGATAAACATATCCTTAAAGTTTGGGAGAGTTCAATAAAATACTGCTCTATCTAATGCTCTAGTGAGCGGCAGCCTCGACAAATGCACTCCGTTACGACGGATTGCAGAAGAATCGCCAGACAAGTTTCTTTGGACTCTGTTTCAAAGTTCCGTCAAGCACCTATTGTACACCCTGGCCATTAAATCGTGGAAACGGAGAGGACCTCACTTTGCAAAAAAAGAGTGGCAAGGCTTGGGTGAATGCATTCTCAACTACATGTATTCGTGCAAGTGGCACCCAAAACTGTTTCAATCTCACAACACTTGCGCCCTATGTCTCTTGAGAATGTGGGATCCGTGCAAAGTTTCTTGCAACCACGAATATCATCGAGAGTGTTTGATTCGATGGAGAAGCATGGGTCACGACACGTGTCCTCTGTGTCAAGCCAAAATGTCTGAGTAAAACACTCTTTAAAAAAAAAACGGGAGAGAATCTAGTCTATTGGGGTTTTAAAACCCAATGGACTAGATTCTCTCCCATTTTTTTGGGTTGTTTTTGTTCACCAACGTTGAAAAGGGTTGCCAATGAGCCACTGTACTGCAAACCCAAATCTAATGTTTTCCCTACAAACATGTATGGAACTAGATTGAAGATTGAAACTTTCAGAAACTAGCAGATTGAAACTTGTAACATTTTTTTAAAAACTATTTATCTTTTGCAATTGTCAAGCATGAAATGAAGCGATTACCACCGTATGTGTCCAATTTTCGCAAACCCAAATCTAATGTTTTTTGTCACAAACACAGTTGCATAGGGTTTCGCCATGTCAAACTTGAAAAAAAAAAAAAGCATTATAGTAAACACGTCTATCTTAATGAGCCAAAGACACCGGGATGAGTCAGTTATTTTATATAGTATATATATATGTGTATATTTATTTATTTATTTTTTAGAATTTAGAAATCTCTGAGCTGAGAGATTCTTGAGAGCTGAGCAGATTTCGGTGAGCTCAGAAACCAAGTGTTTTTGAATGAGCCAAAGACACAGATGAGTCAGTTATTTTATATAGTATATATATATATATATATATTTTTTTTTTTTTTTTTTTTTTTTTCAGAATTTAGAAATCTCTGAGCTGAGAGATTCTCGAGAGCTGAGCAACTTTCGATGAGCCCAGAAACCAAGTGTTTTTTAGATTGATCAAATATCTATCATGGTGCTTTAAATTTAGTTATGCATAATTTTATCTAAAAATTTAAAGCTAATGATTTTTCAAATAAAAAAAAAATGACATGAATCTTCTCAAACTTTTAGTTTTCTCGTTTCGTCATTAAAAACTCTTTGTTATAAATCTGGGACCTTCATTTTATTAGAATTTATTATATTTACTTCTGTATCCCTTACATTTTGAAATTTTTTTAAGTCACTATTTTTATGAAAATACTTTTATAAATGTAACACAATTTCATTCCAGAAATATCATTTTTAATAAAACAACTATAAAAATTAGATATCTTTATTGGCACAATTTTTTATGCAAAACAAACCCAACAAAAAATAATTTAAACCAAAAAAATATACTGCTTTTTTTTTTTTTTTTTTTGCGTGAAATGAAAGTCAATATATTTCAGTGCTCTTTTCAATTGCTGCTCTTTCCTTCAGAGTTCTTTCAATCTAAAAATCCCATCCCTTTTTGCTAAGGATTTACAAAATTAGCTTAATTTACTAAGATCAAGCTATTTCATATTTGTGTGGTATTTTTAAAATTTTGTGATATTTAAATTTTTTTAACACGAAGAAGCAAATAACTTTTAACTTAAAAAGTGTTTTAAGGATAAAGGTGAATTCGTTAAGTAAAACAGCAGTATGATTAAAAGGATCATTGATGAATATATTAAATATAAAAAAAAAAAAAACAGAAGATTTTCAATGAATAAATAAAAAGAGCTTACTAATATGGTACTCAGTTGTGGTAAGGCAAATCCAGCTTCAACTGCTGCTAAAACATTTCAAGATATTTTGGGGAAAGACAGTGAATATAAATACTATGAGGTGAGCTTTGGAATGACATTGCTTGAAAAGATTCCTTTTTAGCATCTATCATATCTACAGTATGCCAGCAAATTATATATATATATATAATTAAAATAAAATTTCTAGAAAGCATTCTTTTCATCAAAATAAATATGAAATTTTTTGTACGAAAAAAGCTGCCAAACTTGTTTTGATTTGTAAAAATAATGTTTTGGTTTTGATTATTTATTTATTTTTGCTTTTGTTTAATACTTTTAATAAATTTAGCTTTTATTCAGTTTCTACTTAATTCTTTATTTTTATTTTACAATTCAAGTTAATAAAATGTCCAGTATATGTAAATTGGCTTACTTTCATATTCACGTTTGTTATATATATATTATTATTAAATTCTAAATTTATATATTTAAGGTTTTATGTACAGTGGGACTATTTAGATAATCCTCATAAACCCTAAAACTTGGAAGGTCTTTAGAGAGAAACTATCAATAGAACTGCTTTTCAGCCCTCCTGATGATAAAGTAGAAATTCCAAGATTTATTAAGGTGTATATTTTTATGACACCTACTTGCTAAAGATTTCGTGCAAGTATTTTTTTTTTTGATACTGTTGATAATGCTAATGTTTCAATAGATATAGCTATACTATCTCTTTGTGAAAATTTTATGCTTAATGCAGCTTTGAATCGGTTATATCTTACAGCTGTTTATTGATCTATTTTAGCCTTTAAACAAGATTGGATCTGTTTTCATAGAAAAAAAAAAATGTCTCAGTGTTATGTATCTCATATTTATTTTACAAATGTAACTATCTTAACTACCTTCTGTGGAATTTTCATCAATTTTTAGCATATATTTAGCTACAAAATAATGCCTCAGAATAATTACTAAAGGACCTAAATGAACTCTTAACACTGACATGCAACTCAAACTGGCATTGAACCGGTTTAATCACGAAGAGATAAACATATCCTTAAAGTTTGGGAGAGTTCAATAAAATACTGCTCTATCTAATGCTCTAGTGAGCGGCAGTCTCGACAAATGCACTCCGTTACGGCGGATTGCAGAAGAATCGCCAGACAAGTTTCTTTGGACTCTGTTTCAAAGTTCCGTCAAGCACCTATTGTACACCCTGGCCATTAAATCGTGGAAACGGAGAGGACCTCACTTTGCAAAAAAGAGTGGCAAGGCTTGGGTGAATGCATTCTCAACTACATGTATTCGTGCAAGTGGCACCCAAAACTGTTTCAATCTCGCAACACTTGCGCCCTATGTCTCTTGAGAATGTGGGATCCGTGCAAAGTTTCTTTTGCAACCACGAATATCATCGAGAGTGTTTGATTCGATGGAGAAGCATGGGTCACGACACGTGTCCTCTGTGTCAAGCCAAAATGTCTGAGTAAAACACTCTTTAAAAAAAAAACGGGAGAGAATCTAGTCTATTGGGGTTTTAAAACCCAATGGACTAGATTCTCTCCCATTTTTTTGTTTTTGTTCACCAACGTTGAAAAGGGGTTTTGAGCCACTGTACTGCAAACCCAAATCTAATGTTTTCCCTACAAACATGTATGGAACTAGATTGAAGATTGAAACTTTCAGAAACTAGCAGATTGAAACTTGTAACATTTTTTTAAAAACTATTTATCTTTTGCAATTGTCAAGCATGAAATGAAGCGATTACCACCGTATGTGTCCAATTTTCACAAACCCAAATCTAATGTTTTTTGTCACAAACACAGTTGCATAGGGTTTCGCCATGTCAAACTTGAAAAAAAAGCATTATAGTAAACACGTCTATCTTAATGAGCCAAAGACACCAGATGAGTCAGTTATTTTATATAGTATATATATATGTGTATATTTATTTATTTATTTTTTTTTTTTTTTAGAATTTAGAAATCTCTGAGCTGAGAGATTCTTGAGAGCTGAGCAGATTTCGGTGAGCTCAGAAACCAAGTGTTTTTGAATGAGCCAAAGACACAGATGAGTCAGTTATTTTATATAGTATATATATATATATATATATATTTTTTTTTTTTTTTTTTTCAGAATTTAGAAATCTCTGAGCTGAGAGATTCTCGAGAGCTGAGCAACTTTCGATGAGCCCAGAAACCAAGTGTTTTTTAGATTGATCAAATATCTATCATGGTGCTTTAAATTTAGTTATGCATAATTTTATCTAAAAATTTAAAGCTAATGATTTTTCAAATAAAAAAAAAAAAATGACATGAATCTTCTCAAACTTTTAGTTTTCTCGTTTCGTCATTAAAAACTCTTTGTTATAAATCTGGGACCTTCATTTTATTAGAATTTATTATATTTACTTCTGTATCCCTTACATTTGAAATTTTTTTAAGTCACTATTTTTATGAAAATACTTTTATAAATGTAACACAATTTCATTCCAGAAATATCATTTTTAATAAAACAACTATAAAAATTAGATATCTTTATTGGCACAATTTTTTATGCAAAACAAACCCAACAAAAAAATAATTTAAACCAAAAATATACTGCTTTTTTTTTTTTTTTTTTTTTTTTTTGCGTGAAATGAAAGTCAATATATTTCAGTGCTCTTTTCAATTGCTGCTCTTTCCTTCAGAGTTCTTTCAATCTAAAAATCCCATCCCTTTTTTGCTAAGGATTTACAAAATTAGCTTAATTTACTAAGATCAAGCTATTTCATATTTGTGTGGTATTTTTTAAAATTTTGTGATATTTAAATTTTTTTAACACGAAGAAGCAAATAACTTTTAACTTAAAAAGTGTTTTAAGGATAAAGGTGAATTCGTTAAGTAAAACAGCAGTATGATTAAAAAGGATCATTGATGAATATATTAAATATAAAAAAACAGAAGATTTTCAATGAATAAATAAAAAGAGCACTAATATGGTACTCAGTTGTGGTAAGGCAAATCCAGCTTCAACTGCTGCTAAAACATTTCAAGATATTTTGGGGAAAGACAGTGAATATAAATACTATGAGGTGAGCTTTGGAATGACATTGCTTGAAAAGATTCCTTTTTAGCATCTATCATATCTACAGTATGCCAGCAAATTATATATATATATATAATTAAAATAAAATTTCTAGAAAGCATTCTTTTCATCAAAATAAATATGAAATTTTTTGTACGAAAAAAGCTGCCAAACTTGTTTTGATTTGTAAAAATAATGTTTTGGTTTTGATTATTTATTTATTTTTGCTTTTGTTTAATACTTTTAATAAATTTAGCTTTTATTCAGTTTCTACTTAATTCTTTATTTTTATTTTACAATTCAAGTTAATAAAATGTCCAGTATATGTAAATTGGCTTACTTTCATATTCACATTTGTTATATATATATATTATTAAATTCTAAATTTATATATTTAAGGTTTTATGTACAGTAGGACTATTTAGATAATCCTCATAAACCTAAAACTTGGAAGGTCTTTAGAGAGAAACTATCAATAGAACTGCTTTTCAGCCCTCCTGATGATAAAGTAGAAATTCCAAGATTTATTAAGGTGTATATTTTTATGACACCTACTTGCTAAAGATTTCGTGCAAGCATTTTTTTTTTTTTTTTTTTTTTTTTACTGTTGATAATGCTAATGTTTCAATAGATATAGCTATACTATCTCTTTGTGAAAATTTTATGCTTAATGCAGCTTTGAATCGGTTATATCTTACAGCTGTTTATTGATCTATTTTAGCCTTTAAACAAGATTGGATCTGTTTTCATAGAAAAAAAAAAAAAATGTCTCAGTGTTATGTATCTCATATTTATTTTTTCCTTTCTTTTATTCATTTTACAAATGTAAATGTAAATGTAACAAATGTAAATGTAACTATCTTAACTACCTTCTGTGGAATTTTCATCAATTTTTAGCATATATTTAGCTATTTTTAATCCATTGTTATTTAGTATAATTATATTGATATTAGTATTATGTTTGATTGGTAGAATTTTTTAACAGATGTACAATGCATTTACATTCCTACAAGGTTTTAATTAATTAAATACAATATATAGCCAATCTTTGTCAATATTTTCAGTCTGAGATTGTAAATTTTAATATATATTTACAGGTTTTCTGAATATATATTTTTTATTTTTACTGATTTAACCTGAAATATGAAAATTAAAATATTTAGAGCTAACTAAATATTGATCTGTTATATGTTAATAACTAGAGCATATTTTTATACCAAACAGTTAGATCTATTTTTGTATTTTATATGATGAACTTGCCATCAAACTATTAGTCTTATATTTATAATATTACGAGAGCTTAATTATGATTGAAATAAATGTATATTTGGATTACTCATAATCCACTTTATTTTAGTTTTTTTTTCAGATTTTTATTTGTTATCAAATATACTATGAATCAGTTTGTTAAAATAAAAAGAAATTTGTGTATTACAATGGAGAAATGCTTATGTATTACAATTTTGAAATTCATCTTGATCATGAATTGTAAATATTTGTAATTGAAGAGTGACTTAAAGTTAATTTTTATGAACAACCAATTTAAAATCAATTAAATCATAGGAATATTTTTAATTTCAATTAAAATTGTTAAATTTACTTAGGTATGGTCTTTCTTAAATATTAAGTTATATAAACTTAATATTTAAGAAAGACATTACTATTTATTATAGGCTATATTTCTTGTCATTTTATTTTTCAACTTTGAATTGTATTAAACATTCCATTCATCTTAGTTCCTCTAAATTTTATAAATAGGGTGCTACTATACATTTAATCAAAGTGTTTGTATATATATATATATATATATATATTATGATGATAATTATAAATAAATTATATAAAATATTGCTAAAAAACTATTTGTAGTATAATTTCTTATTTTTACTGTGCTTAAAATATTTCCTTAAATGGGGTCGTATTGATTAATACAATTTCACCCTCTAATTTTGTTTTAATTAAATATATAATCATTTGTAGATTCTGTAAGATTTAAGCCTTTTTATAACTAACTATATTATAAAATCATCTGGCGTGACTTATCTACAGTTCATGCATCACAGGTGACACACTAAGTAATTAGATGTGGTAAACCGAAATCCTGAAAAGTTTTTTTTCAAACAATTGCATATGGTTTAAATATAAATATATTCTTAGCCTACCACTGAAAATCTAGAGTGCCTTTTACTTTATTTGTAGGCTCTTGAAGCTAGACACACTGACAAATACAGCTATATAACACCAGTTACACAGTTTACTTTTGGTTTTTGTTAATGTTTAGTGGACTGCTTAATTATGTAATTCTGCTGAATTATAAATATATTTCTGATCCACTTATAAATTTCTTCTTACTTTTTATTCAGTAACATACAAATGCTACATGTTGATTTCAAATCAATTTCTTTATTCGAAATGAGACTTAATGAACTTCCATCACTCTCAGAATAATTCTGATATAATTAATTTCTTACAGCCGTTGCCCTATAAATATTTTGCTGAGTTATCTGCCATTCTAGAACTACATACATATGTGAATAAGCATTTTCATCAAGGAAAGTAATTAAGAACTATAATCACAATGAACTGATTCTAATTTAAAAACTGCTTGATTTCTCAAACTTAGAAGTTTATTAAAATACATCCATATTTTAGAAAGGCTGAAATGTGTTACAGTAGAACCTTGATCTATTGTTTATTTTCCTGTTTTGATCATTTTAATTCAGCGGTCCCCTTACAATTGTTATTTTAATATTAAAAATAAAATCTGCTTGGTTTCTTTTGTTAAAGAACATTTTCTGTCATCATTCATTGGAAAACTCTATAGATCTTGAGAAACTGAGAAATTTTATTTATGCTAATTAAAATTAATGAAAAAAATTTAAAATTTGCATTTTTTTTTTTTTTTTTTAAATGATTAGATGTTGTTTTGGATTTAATTTTTGTATCGCTTAGTAAGTAAAATTTCAACATGCTTTATTTATCTATAGTAGTATGGATATGAATATCAATTTAATGACTTCGTGTTTACTGGTAATTATCATAGTCCAATATCCATAATTGAGGTTTTTATTGTATTAATTTATAGAGTGCTAAAAGGAAAATTAAAAAAAAGACTAAAAGAGAAAAACTAATGTATTAAATGTAAAATGTTGGCGCCCTGCAATAATTTATTTGTAAGAGTAAGATAATTTGCGACTGAATAACATTACTGTTTCATTTAGATTTCTCTTGTTTTCCATTGTGATCATTTGATTTGCTAAGTTTTGAATTTCAATAAAGACTTTAAATGTTCATATTTGTTAATTAACTGATTTAATCATCTTCATTAGGATAATGGTAAAAATTATTGTTTAGGCCTCAATTGAAATATTATAAGAGAAATTTACATTATTTTCCTCACTAAATTCTTTATTAGTAAAAATGTGGATTTGCTTTGTTTGAAAAATGTAAATGATGTGATTCTAGAAAATGTAAATATGTAGTTGAATAACATATATTGTATAGAAGTGATCAGTTTATTTCAATTCTGTTAAAATTTCCAGAAACAAGTTTCAGATTGTACTTTGTTTGAATGAAAAAATATTTGAAATATCTTTTAATAAGATGCAATGGTTTATAAAATGTCAGCCATCTTTAACTGGTTATCTAATTTTTATAAGTGATGGATGTAATCTGGAATAACAATATTTAAATTAATTTTGAATTTTTTAATTCTATGGAATTAAAGATTTTTGATCCAAACATGCATTAATATATATCATAATTGGTAATGCATGTTATTTGTTAATGCTGGATGTAATCCTGCTATTCAAAAAGTAATTCAGTCGTGGTTAATGTTATAATATTACATTTTAAGCTTTCTTTTTCACATGCTGGATTTAAATAATGAAGCTTTCCACTTACAAATTTTTAATTTTAGTGATAATTTCTCAGGACTCATATATATTCAGCTTTTTAGAATCTCTATTTAAAATTAATATTTAGGCATTTATTAAATATTCTAGTAAAAATGTAATATATTCAGTCATAAATGGATATACATTAATATTTTTGCCTTACATTAAGGTTATGAAAAAGTTGTTAATCACAGAAATATTGTTCTAATAGAATAGTACTTTAAATAGAGAAAACAATTATTCTTGATAATTTTATTTCATACAATATGAATTCTCACTAAAGACAAGAAAGCTAAATAAACAATTACAATTTTAACTTTTAAAATTAAATTTTTTGAAGAAATTCTTTAGTAATACCGTTCTATTCAAATAAAATTTTCATTTCTTTGTAAGCAAAAAATGGAGGTGCATAAAGAAAAATCCTGTAGAATTGGATTACCATATGCATAAATGTAGAATTATGAGCAACTATATAGGATAACTGGAAAAAAACCCAGCAAATAAATTAAAGAAAATTTGTTGTACACAAATGATTAATTTTTTCATATCAGTAATAAAATAATCCTCGTTTTTCTTCTGTTTTTAAAACCCTCAAGATATTTTATTTCGTATTACTGTTCAATTTCTTTTCAATGCAGACATTCTTTTCATCATAGCTTCCAAGTTTAGTTAAAAAAAATCAAATTTTGTCCATATATAACACTTGGTTTTTTTTTTTGTAGAATAAAAGGAAAACATTTATTATCTAGTGTTTTATCATGTCAAGCAGTCGCAATCCAATATCTGTGTAGCTCAAATGAAATGTGAATCTTGATCATTATAAATATTTAGTTTTTAAAAAACACATTATCTTAGTGCTCTATAAAGAGCCGCACTTCAGTTAACTTTGAAAAACAAATTTTTCATAAAATCACCAAAAGTTTTACCGATATTTTTAAACACCAGTCGTTAAAAAAAAAAAAAAGTTTATAATTTCTTTTAGGTGAATATTTTCTTTTCGGTACACAATTATTAGACAGATATGCTGGCTTATTTAGAAATATTGATGGATATGGATCAGTAGTTAATTTTGGACTATGTCTTATCACAATAAAAATATATGCATCTTCTCAAACAGCATTGTCTTCTGTGGTAATAAAATAAAACCACGATACCTTAGTTAAAAAATTAGCAAAAATGCAGTTGCTTAAATTAAAGAAAAAAGTTGGACTTAAAGCAAGAGATCGAAAAAGCTAAAGCTAAGAAAAAGAGTCCGTTGACGATGTTATTCAAGTTAAAATAAAAAATTAGAAGCTAAGAAAAATAAAATAACATAATTAAAAAACGAACATAAACAAATTTAGTTTTTCATTGACTGGATCTCAAAGATGGCATTGTCTTCTGTGGTAATAAATTCTCCTAAAATGCTTTATTTAAACAACAAGAGTTGGACTTTGAGAAAAATCTTTTGATTAATTTTCTTAACCCATAAATTTATCTTCCTCATTGGAGAACTTAAAACAAAAATAAGTTTTTGAGTTATTATAATTAGATTTGCAGTATGGAAACACTACATTCTTTTACCGATCTAAAAGAAATTAATGAAACTGTGGTTTAGGTTACTTTGTATAAATTTTCAAAATATTTTTATAAATATTCAATAATTTTTGTGCTTCAATCAACAGAAAATGATTTAAAACAATTGCAAATACAGCATTCCTTAGTATTCAATAAAATTCTCACTTTTTAAAAAAAATTCTGAATAATTTAAATGCTAATTGGCATAAGCAAATTCCCAGATGTAAGAAAAATAAAGATTAACAGACGTATTGAACTTATAAAATATTAAAGCTATACACTAGTAAACTGGAAAATTAGGTTTTTTTCCAAAATTATATATTAATTTCCTAAAATGGAAACTGAAAGTAACTAGTTTCTTAAATGCAAGACATATGTATACAATACGGGCATAATACTACAAGGTTTACTGTTCTGAAACACAAATAGAAAAAGAAGAAAAGGAAAATTTAATTTATTTTTTTCATTTTCGAGCAGAAGCGAAAAGGTGCCTTACGTGAACAATCAACGCTGACAAATATGAACAAGACTTTGTAGTTTTCGATGTTTACTCATTTCAAACGGCATGTGTAGTCCGGAAATGTGGATATATTAGCCGATTTAAAATAATGGATTACCATTATTATAAAAGTAACAATATAATTAACGAGTAATAAAACATTGTGTGCACTATATGCACCATTTACGTAGATCGAGGAAGATGTATAGTCGTTGAGGTACATTACGCAATATAGCATAAAAAATAGCAAGTTAGTTCTAATTTTTGCATCATCGCTTTATGCAGCGCCATCTAGTGCCGGAGTTCACAGTCGGTTAAAACCACACTTCCTTGTGCTCCAAAGCGAGAAAAGTTAGTATATAATATTATGGTATTAGTTAATTATTATTTATGGATATCATTCATAGAATGCATCCTAGTTTGCTTCATTTTAATGTTTAAAATTTTGGATATAGAATATCTATCATATGACTACGATAAAAAATACGTATAGTGAGATGGCTAAGATAATATATTTGCTGGTTTAAATTTTAATGTATTAGATAAAGTATGAGAAAATAATTTTCATAGTTGAATAAAGATGTCGAGTGCCTGAACGCGAAGCGTTCATCTACTCAATGGTATGCGAAGGCAGTAGGAAAGAAAAGTCATGATAAATAGATAATAGTAATCGTATGATTTGAGAAAATAATTAATGAAAACAAGCAATTTCGCATTTAAAGTAAACTTGAAAAAGAAACACGTTGTATAAAAAAATTTAAATCTTATTTACAAACAGTAAATATTGGTTTGCAACTGTAAACTGCATTTCACAGCCACATTTTTTACATTTGATTCTAACAATTCACTATGCCTATAATTCAAACAAATCACTGATTAAACAAGATTATAATTGTAAAAACAAAACTTAACCTTTGTTAAATTTTTTATCTAAATCTTATTTGATTATTTTTTCTGAAATGTATAAATTGTTATGTTGTGTTACTAATAAAAAAAAATTCTGCTTTTTAATACCACTTTTAAAAAACCATTGGACTATATACAATTACATCAAATTTCATACTTTGCATATTTCGCACACGTGTGGCTTTTCTTTTTTAAATAAGGAGCTAGCTGCCCATTTGGGTTACTAGACTCCAAGTATCTGTACAATTAGAAAATTTTGCTATTAATAGTTCTCGCTTCAAGCGGCAGAGAAGAAAATTTTTCTGACCCGTTCATATGTATGCGTCAGAAATCGCTTTACTACAAGTGAAGTTCCAGTTAATTTTACTAGATGGCAGTTTCGATTGCTAACTTTGGAGTAAAAGAAAAGTTTGAAAAGGGCGCAAATCACTCCTTCTTACGTTACCTAGCTATTTTTTTTTGTTGTTGTTGTTGAATTCATTAATTGTTTATTGCTTCTAAATATGTAAATCTCCATTATTTACAATTCAAAAACGTGCTATCTATACTCGTTTATCTTAAGGATAAGCAAATTAGAAAAGTTAGTATATATGTATGTATTTTATGTTAAATATTAAAATTATGTATTTAAAACATTTTTATTTATTGATGCAATAAATCAATTTTATTAAAATGTACTGATTGCAAAAATATTGACGAATTGTTTTGTTGAATTTTTTGGAATATATTTTCAAATTTTTTTTTCCAGCTCATTAAGATTTATCTTGTTTCGATTTATGATTTGATAAAATCAAAAAATAAATCCGCTGTCAAAAAATTACAATGTTGTAAAAGTAAATGTGATTTTTCTTCATTTTACATTCGATATCATGAGTATATTGCTGATAAATATAGTTGAGAAATTAAATATTAATTGTATTTTTAAACTTCATAATAATTTTTTTCTACAAAAAAATTCTTCCATTTAATTTTTAATTCATCAAGGTATTTTATTATTAAATTTTTTTTCTGCTTTCTATGAATACACCCTTCACAATCTGTCGCCCTAAGCCGGCACAGTTATCACAGCATCAGTAACTTTTCACCGAAGTACATCTCTGCAGTCTCTCTATTTTGGTCAATACCATTGCACTAATTTATTCTGGATTGAAAAGCTTCTGCTCAACTTTAAACTGGTATTATTGCAGGGACTGTTTAGATTGTTTAAAAAATTGATAACATAATCATTCATATATGTACCTTATGACTTATTTTATACAATCGATCAAACACT